>CABHPQ010135693.1:4908-25735 GCA_902168405.1 Peromyscus aztecus
GTGTGTGTGTGTGTGTGTGTGTGTGTGTGTGTGTGTGTGTGTGTGTGTGTTGACTTACAGCATTTTGGCACATTTTTCAATCTTACTACCTAAAATATTTGTAAATTCCCATGGTAGTTTTAATGATAATCTCTGAAATCTTGTATTTTGTTTTACCTTTTTAAAATTACTTTAGTTTGATTATTCTGTGAAGTTATTCCCCTAAAGTATATACCTACAATTAGATTGTCTTTCTGAGATGATTTTTTATTTGTATGAATATTTTTGTCTGCAGTTATTATCTGTGCACCATGTGCATGCCTGATATCCAGGGAAGCTAGGAAAGGATGTTGGTCCCCAGGAACTGGAGTTACAGGCAGTTGTGACCCGCCGTGTAGGTGCTGGGACCTGAACTGAGAGGTGCTCTGGAAAAGCAGCCAGTGCTCTTAGCTGTTGAACCCCCTAGATTTGTCTTTTGTTTTGTTTTGTTTTTGTTTTCAAGACAAATTTTCTCTGTGTAACAGCCCTGGCTGTCCTGGAAACCACTTTGTATACAAGACTGGCCTTGAACTCACAGAGTTCTGCCTGCGTCTGCCTCCCAAGTACTGGGATTAAAGGCGTGTGTCACCATCCCTGGCGTAAAATTGTCTTTTGATGGAATATCTAGTGGCACATTATTTTTCAAATGCTTTTATCACAGGGAGTTCCTCCTCAAAGAGGTGAAAACCGGCACTTGGCAAAGAGGTGTGGAAAACAGTTTAAATTAACCATGATCAATGAACGGCCTTCTAAAGGGCGACAGGACGTCTTCAAAAGTCTCGGTCTCTGCTAAGGGAAGTTTGTAAACAGTAGTGCAGTGCATCTTCAGCACCTGGTTTCGTCAGAGTCATCTTTGCTAGTCTTATATGAAGCAGTCTGTTCTTGTGGCTTTTTGCTTACATTGTCCTGATTTCTAAGAGGCTTGAGCACATTCTGGTCTACTTTGATCATTGGTGGGCATTTGTGCAATCCTGTTCAGACCTTTCCCAATTTTTCTTTTTTTTTCTTTTTTTTTTTTTTTTTGGTTTTTTGAGACAGGGTTTCTCCGTGTAGCTTTGCACCTTTCCTGGAGCTCACTTGGTAGCCCAGGCTGGCCTTGAACTCACAGAGATCCGCCTGCCTCTGCCTCCCGAGTGCTGGGATTAAAGGCGTGCGCCACCAACGCCCGGCCTCCAATTTTTCTTAAGTTGTCTTTTTCCTTTCTTATGCTTCTCCTCTCACCTCTTTTTGGGACAGGGTCTCTTAGTTCAGGCTGACTTGGAAATTTTTGCTTTAGCTCCCCAAATGCTGCAAATACAGGTTTTGCCACTATGCTCGATTTTATGGGATGCTGGTTATGAAATCCAGGGCTTTGTACATGCTAGGCAAGCACTCAACCAACCTATATCTGAAGCTCCTCCTTCTGATCCATCATCTATCTATCTATCTAAGCATCTCGTGTAGCCCAAACTGTCCTCAAACAAGGTGGTTCTATAGCTTCAGTCTCCCAATTGCTAGTATTACAGTAGTATATCACCATGCCCAAAGTTTTGTATTTTGTCGTTCATTTACGCAACAGAACTTTTATTGGAGTTTGTTTTCATCAGCGCTGACATACTGCTTACTGTGTGTGGCCCTCTGGGGACGCTATTGTTCTGCATGTCTTAATTCCTTTCTCTGTACTGATGCCACATTTTCTTACACAGCTGTGGGCTAAGTCTTGTTATCTGGTAGGATAAGAACTCGTGAAACTTGATGACTATTTCAGCTCTTCTTGGTGTTTTGTTTTTTCAAATAAATTTTAAAATTAGATTGTCTGGGTCTCCTGTTCCAGTGTAGGCCATTCTCATTCACAGTTCCCTTCTCTTTCTACACATTCTCTCTCCATCTCTCCCCCCTTCTCTTTCTCTCTTTCTCTCTTTCTCTCTCTCACAGGTGGAGGAGAAAGAGAGACATGGGGTATGGAGTTTGATTAGAGTTGCAGCACCTTTGCTTGCTGAGACATCTCCCTAGCCCAGTTACGGACTTTCAGGAGTGCTTTCCCCTCTCCATCTCTACTGACTGTCCCTTGTGGAAAAGAGGGTTAGTTTTTGCTTACCATGTGCTTGTCAGTGTAGGCATTTCAAGCTCGAGATTCATTTGAAGTCTTGTTGGTTAACCTACCCGCATTGTTCTTCATCTGAATGTATAGTTTGTGTGTGGTGTTCTGCATTGTCTTCAAAAACAAAATACCAGGGTATCAGGTTTGACATTCGCTACAAGGGTGAATGTGGATTTAATTGTCTAAAATGCTGTTTAGTTATTTGAACTGTTTCTGACTTTGTTCTTTTTTTTTTTTTTTGGTTTTTCGAGACAGGATTTCTCTGTGTAGCTTTGTGCCTTTCCTGGAGCTCACTTGGTAGCCCAGGCTGGCCTCGAACTCACAGAGATCCGCCTGCCTCTGCCTCCCGAGTGCTGGGATTAAAGGCGTGTGCCACCAATGCCTGGCTTGACTTTGTTCTTAAAAACATGTTTTCTAATTTGTCAAAATAATTTAATAAATAACTTAGAAGTAGATTAAAACATTTCAGTGAATAGAATTAATATAATATAGATCTAAGAAATTTACTTTTGTCTTTAACACAAAACTATATTTTTCAAGCATGGTGTGATAATTTCAATACATACATACTGATCAAATCGGAGTAATTGCCCTTTTTCATTTCCTCATAAAGACAGATTGAAGTATATTCTTCAACTGTGAGTGTTCTCTCTCCCTACCCATTCCCCTCTAGAATACAGACTTGTAGGTCAGCGTGCCGTAGACAGGCACACTTAGACGTCCATGCCTATTTCAGCACTGTCACAATAGCCAAGTTAGTTGACAGGTGAGTGGGTTCCCCTAGTGCTGTGAAAAGACACCATGCATGACCAAGGCAACTCTTAGAAAGAAAGCATTGAATTGAGGGCTTTCTTAACAGTTTCAGAGAGTTAGTTCATTATCATCATGATAGGGACAGGCTGCTGGAGCAGTAGCTGAGAGCTTTATATTCTGAACCACAGGCAGCCCGCAGAGAGAGGCACTGGACCTGGTTGTGGGCTTTTGAAACTTCAAAGCCCACCCCCAGCAACACACCTCGAACAAGACATATCTACTCCGACATGGCCACACCTCCTACTACTTCCCAGTTTATCAACTGGCTCTAAGCGTGCAAATAAATGGGCCTGTGGTAGTCATGCTCATTCAAGCCACCACATAGATAGAAGAAAATATGTGTGTATACACAGTGGATACTAAACTGTAAAGAAGAATGAAATTATATTGTTTGTTGGAAAATAGGTCCATCTGGAAATCCCATTAAGTGAAATATGTCAGACTCAGTGAGACATTACTACATTTTCTTTGATTTGTGTGTCCTGGGTTGCACATAGAAACATAAAGCCATTTTTATATGTGTGACATAAAATTTTCTTGGAAGTCTTTTTATGTTTCTTTGATAGAATTTTACTTTTTTGTTTGTTTGTGGAAGTCTTAGGTGGTCTTGGAATTGTTTTCTAGGCTTGGTTTCTGTTTTATACAATGTTTTGTGGTGTACAGGAACTCTGACTTTGCTTTGTGTTGTTGTTTTGCATTGTAAGAGTCTTACTCAGTAAACCATACTGGCCTTGGGTTGCGAGCAGGTCTTTTGCCTCTCCTTCCACCTCCTGAGTGCTGGAAGGTCTTGTATAATATTAGCGGGACCAGCCTTAATATTATACATCCCAGGAGCTCATGAGAGAAACTACGAACAGCAAGGACTATTTTCGGGGAAATAGAATCTCAGCACACCGAGCTCTATATTCCACTTGCTTTAATTTCTCTGGCATAACATCCTACATACACAGCTTCAGCTCTGTTCTCGTGCCTTGCTCCTTTCTTGCCTGATTTCTCTCTGTATTCATCTACTGCTCCCTCTAAGTTCTATTTTAATCCTTTCGTCTTAATTCTGCCTCATCTAGGTCCTTTTCGTCTTGTTCTTACCCAGCTAGTACTTCTCCATCTGACTCTTCCTCATATTCCATCTCGTCCACACATACTCTCTGATCAAAAATCCTTCTTATCCCTCTCCGTTCTCCCTCTCTAAATTCTCCACATTCCTCTTAAGTCTCCCTGGAATCCAGTTATAAACCCAAGCAATAGCAAGCCCGTGGTCGAGCAAGGTCACCAGGCTTGAATTCTACAGGGTCATAAAGGCAGGTAAGAATTTTCCTCAGGCAGTGATCACCAGGCTTTCTTTTACAATTCAAAATGGGAGTGGTAAAAGGAGGTCAACTCAGTGCTAATGACCGGTTTATATATTTAAAAAGTGGATCTGTGTGCTCAGTCTACATTCCTAGAAGTGGTTAGGTAAGAAGTTAGGGGTCTATTAGTAAGGTTGTATAAGAAAGGAGGGTCTCACTCTAAATTGCAAAAGAAATAAAGGTGTCTCCTGACCTAGGAGAGAGGTGTTGTTTCATATGACCTTGGATGCTTGGTAGGCATTTTAGATAAATACAGTTAGGAGTTCTTGGAAGCACACAAGAAAATCATTTTAGGAATCAGCTAATATATATACTAAAGTTAAATATCACCAAGACTCCTTAAGCCATGGCTTGACCTTTGGAGAATTCCTTGACTTTTCCAAGTAGTAGCTTTTGTGATAGTAGCTGAATTCCATTATGTTTTCCTGTGGCTTGCAGCAGGGATGAAGGTGTGTGCTACCACAACTGGCTTGCTTGGTGTTTTTGTATTGTTCTTGTTTTACAGATCAAGTAACTTGTCACTTCTGTTGAATTTTCTAGTTAGATGTAAAGGTAGCTACTTTCCTTTCTGTTCTTGCACAAGCAAATAATTTCCATCTCCTCTTCCTGCTGCTCTACCACCACCACCACCACCAAGACAGGGTGTTACTGTGTAGCCCTAATTGTCCGGAACTGATTGCGTAGACCAGGTTGGCCTTGACCTCAAAGATTCTCCTGCTTTTGCCTCCTGAGTTCTGCGATTAAGGCTGAGCTTTCAGTGCTTGGCAGAGATCGTTTTCTTAGTCGGCACCTGCAGGTGTTTGACACAGTCAGGTGATAGGTGGATGTGGTTAAAGTTAGGCCGAGCGTTCAGCTTTAGGTAGGAAATCGAGCGTACGTCTTGTTGGTCTCTGCTGTCATCAGTGTTCCTGTATTTGTCCTCTAACTAGTGTAGCTGCTCCTCACAAGATTTTATGGGAATAAAGGAGTAAGACCTATGTCTTCTCTGACGGAAGTGTGAAAGGTACTAGTTCCCGTTTTATGAAGAGACTGGATTTAATTGTCATGAATAGTTCCCATGGAGTAGGAAAGACGATTGGAAGGAAGCAGAACAAAAGTCCTTCCTAAGGCAGGTGTGAAATATTTAAAGGTAACATTATGGTTTTTCACTACTAGAGGTGAGTGCATGAGTGTGACAATGACTGTCATCCTTAAGAAAGTCCACCTTGTTCCTTCTCATGATTGCCTCACTGCTAATGAGATGACCTTCACTTTCCTGGCAGATCACCGAGGATATGATGGATCAAGCAAATGAAAAGAAGGGGGCTGCCATTGAGGCCCTAAACGATGGTGAGTGGTGTGTTCTTTCTAATGTAGCTCTGTAACAGTGGGATAGTCTTTCTTGTACTGCAGTGACTGTTCATGGTGTAAACGTGAAGGGACTGCGTTTTGTATCTTACCGTACTGAAGATGTTAGGATCCAACTGCCAGCCACTTCCTTCTTGATAGCAAAGAGTCTAAAATCATTCAGCATCAGTTACTTATTACCTCAGCACAGACAGATCTGACTTAGCCTCTGCCTGCATGTGTCATGGCCTTTCTCTGCTTAGAAGCAGCTTTTAAAAAGATGAAAGGGGCCAAGTGGTGGTGGCACCCATCTTGAATCCAAGCACTGGGAGGCAGAGGCAGGCGGATCTGAGTTCAAGGCCACCCTGGTCTATAGAACGAGTTCCAGAACAGACAGGGCTACACAGAAATCCTGTCTCAAAAAAAAAAAAAAAAAAAAGATTACAAAAAGTGCCAAGAACCCCCTACCTTTTGACATAGTGGTGTTCATAGGCCCAACACTGTTACAGTGAGAATGTAGTCCCTGCATTTTAGGTCTTCAAAAAGCTGCTCTTGGTGGCAGCAGGATGGCTTAGCAGTAAAGGGACTCACACCAAGCCTGGCTGAGGTGAGTTTGACCCTGTGGTGGAAGGAGAGAACACTTGCACAGGTTGTCCCCTGATCCCCATGTATTCCTTGGCATGCCCCTTCCCGCCCTTGCCAATATTTAATTAAAATTTTTTTTTTTTACGTTTGAGTGTTTTTTTCTGCATCTATGTGTGTGCACCATGTGTGTGCCTGGTGCCTTTGGAAGCCAGAGGAGAGGGTGTCAGATTCCCCTGGAACTGGAGTTAGAGGTGATGTGAGCCGTCATGTGGTATTGAGAATGAAACGAGTTTTTTCAAGAGCTCTTAACTACTGAGCCATCTCTCAAGCCCCTAAAAATGTAGTTAAAAAAGAAAAACTATCAGAGAGGCTTGATGTTATTGATGTTTATTACAGTGAGAACAAGTGATCATACACTTAGGACTGTTGTGGTTATTGTCAGTAACATTTCATGCAGAGTACTCAGTGACTTGGAGGGTATGTCACTTGTCACAGTAGTGCTGTCACATGCCCATGTGCATTTGCACTGGATTTAGAAGGTGACTAAAGTTTATTTTAGGATGAGTTTAGTAGTGTTGCTCCATATCGGCTGCTTGACTTTTTGGTGTTGGGTGTGTGATGGGGAAGCATTAGACTCTGTATGTAGTAGGGCTCCTTAGAAAGTCCACAGAACTTCCACCGTGTAGCCAAGGCTGGCCTTTACTTAACTCAAGATCATCTTCCTTCAGTCTGGTGACTGCTGGGGGTTTCAGGCTTTGGTACCACCCCAAGCTCGTTGTACCATCTTTTTGGTTTAGGTCCTTGTTACTTGTTCATTCTTTGTATTCTACAGTTCCCCACCCCACTCAAAAAAAAAAAAAAAAACCAAAAAAAAAAAAAAACCAACCTCCCTCATACTAGTTGAGTATGTTTAGAGCCTGGGCCTAGGCAGATTGTGAGCTGCTCAATTCCTTTGCCATACTGTCACTTTATTGTTGCCTTACTTTGAAGTGCTGGAGGCCAGAGTGTTCAATCCACTACTGTCTACGCCTGAGCCATCTCCTTAGCCCTCCTTAATTAATTTGTCACTCACTTTTACGTATTGTCTGTTTTTCTTACAGTCTTAGCAAGATTGAACAAAAATGATGCCGTTTAGTAGTTGTTTCTGTTTCCAGGCTAGCTGTATAAATTTGACCTAGTTCTGATTTTATAGTATAGATAAGTGGATCAAGGCTTAACATTCTAAGTCAGGTATTCTGAGTATGAACCCCAACCTGGAGTTGGCAAAGTCACTTTGGCTTGGAAAAAGCAGGTAGTTAAAACACTTGACCACATGCACAAGTGCCTTACTTTGGATTCAGTTGTGGCACCTAACAATGCCAGCTTTCCACTCAATGGCAACTTGGGCTGAGTGTATTAAGTACAAAGTATAAAGTAATGGCTGTTTCCAGAAAACAGTTTGCCAAACATCTGACCTAGATAAATGGAAGACCGGTTTATTTGTTCAGGGAGATGGGGGATGGAGAATAGATTTGGATGTGAAGTGGGAATTAACTGTTGATTTGGTGACAGAGCATTTGTATGGAAAGCTCTGGGTTTGAACCCTGGCACTGAGGGTAAAATTTTAGTTTAGAACATGGTATGTCTTTGTTACCAGAAAGAACTACCTGCAACACACACACACACACACACACACACACACACACACACACACACACAGTAGTACTAAATAAGGCTTTTTTTTTTTTTTTTTTTGGGAGTTTTTGTTTTTTTGAGACAGACTCACTATGTAGTCCTGGCTATCCTAGAACTCATTATGTAGACTAAGCTGGCCTTGAACTTTCAGAAATCCACCTGCCCAAGTGCTGGGATTATTAAAGATGTGTGCCACCCCTCCTGGCACTAATAAGACTTTTTGTCTGTTTTGTTTTTGTGAAGTCTATTGAAATCCCATATTCACAAATCGGGCAAATATTTTTCTCAATAAAATTTGACATTTATTTTAAAATTCTATAGTTACCTTGCCCCTAGGAATTAAACTGGGCCACACAAAGAACTTTTTTCTTTTTCTTTCTTTCGAGACAGGGTTTCTCTGTGTAGCTTTGCGCCTTTCCTGGAACTCACTCTGTAGACCAGGCTAGCCTCGAACTGACAGAGATTCGCCTGGCTCTGCCTCCCAAGTACTGGAATTAAAGGTGTGTGCCACCACTGCCTGGCCACAAAGAACTTTTCTAATTCTGTTTTTATTTGTTGGATAGCTTCTCTTAAAGGACGAGTTTTTTGTTTTTGTTTTTGTTGTTGTTGTTTTAAAGGAAAACAAGCTTTTGGGCCAGCAAGATGGCTTACTAGGTAAAGGTGCTTGCTACTGAGCCTGGAAATTTGAGTTCAGTCCTTGGGACTCAGATGACGGAAGGAGATAAACCTCTGAAAGTTGTCCTGATTTGTCTGCATACATGCATACAAAATAAGAATAAATGAATGTGATTCATTATCTGTAAAGCTAAGAATGTGGGGCTGGAAGATGGCTCCAGGAGTGAGAATGCTTGCTGTCCACTCTGTTACAAGGACTAGAGTTAGGATCCCAGCACCCGTGTTGGGGGGCTCCATGGGAGCCAGTGCCATTCATCTTCTGGCCCCAACATGTCTGCATGTATTTATACATGCATTAACACACAGAGAGACAAATAATAGTAACAGTGAGTAAAGGTTAATGGCTTAATGGCTTAAATGTCTCCATTTCTGTGAATTTAAGCAGTACTCTTGTTTTCTTACCAATCCTGTGAAATTAGTTTGGGGCACTTTATCCTCTTTAGGCTGAATTTATTCTTCTAACAAGTAAAACTTAAGATGACTAGCATAAAATTAATATGCTTACTGTTTTTTTACACTTACCCTTTTTTTTTCCCCCTTCAAGACAGGGTTTTTCTGTGTAATAGCCCCTGGCTGTCCTGGAACTCTCTTTGTAAACCGTGCTAGCCTTGAACTCAGAGATCCTCCTTCCTCTGCCTCCTGAGTGCTGGGATTAATGGAGTGGGCCACTTCCTCCCAGTAATGTTTTAGATTTTTAAAAGAGTTATTTCTTACGTTTGTGTGTGTGTGTGTGTGTGTGTGTGTGTGTGTGTGTGTCTTTGCTTGCATGTATGTATGTGCACCACGTGTGTGCCTGGCACCCTTGGAGTTCTGAACAGGCCATTAGATCCCCTGGAACTAAAGTTAGAAATGAATTAGCCTCCTTGTAGGTGTTGGGAACCAAACTGGTTCCTTTGCAAGAGCAGTCAGTTTCCTGACCGTTACTCCAGCTTCCATTTATTTATTTTTTGCTTGGGTTTGGGGTTGGTGTCCACATGCACAGTGCATGTGTAGAGGTCAGAGAAGAGCTTTCAGAAGTTCGTTTTCTGCTGCTACCATGTGGGTCTTTTCTTCTGAGGCAGTCTTCCTGCGGTCCAGGTTTCCGCGGACTAATTGTGTAGCTGAGGCTTGCCTTCAGTTTGCAGTCCTCTGGCTTCTGCTTCTTGGGTGCTAGAGTTTACAAATCTGCATCATCTTGCTTTGTCTTTTTTTTTCTTTAAAAAAATTGTTTTGTTTTGTTTTTCTTTGTGTAATAGCCTGGGCTGTCCTGGAGCTTCCCTCTGTAGACTAGGATGGCCTTCGCCTCCCAAGTGCTGGGTTAAAGGTGTGCGCCTCCACACCTGACTCTTTTAAATATTTTTTAAAATTTTATTTTGTGTGTATGGGTGTCCTAGTGCCATTGGAGGCCATAAGAAGGCATCAGATCTCCTGGAATTTGGATTATAGATGGTGGGTTGTGAATTGATATGGTTGTTGGAAATTGGACCTGGGTCTTCTGGAATAGCAGTGTTCTTGACTACTGAGGCATCTCTCTTGCCCCTTATTTAAAAAAATATTACTGTACTGGCTGCTCAACACGATGCTTAATGCTTGTTGGAAAGTACATACCACTGAGCTGTGTCTCCCATCTCTATTAGTCTTTTCTCGTTTTTTTAAAAAAAAGTAGACTGAGGAAAGAATATATAATTCTTAATCAGATTAAAAAGTCAAAGTATTTTATGAATATTTTTGTCCTTTGGATATTAGTAAGTTTTGTTTCACTTCAGGTGAGCTGCAGAAAGCCATTGACTTGTTCACTGATGCCATCAAGCTAAATCCTCGCTTGGCAATCCTATACGCCAAGAGAGCCAGGTAAGAACATTGAAGTACAAAAGCATCTTTTGTAAACTGCTTATCCTCCTTTATTTTAGGAATTTTGATTCTGTAGCAATCCCAGAGGTTTTATTGTTTGAAGTGAAGTTTTTCTTACTACTACCTTGTTTTTTTAGTGTGTTCATCAAGTTACAGAAGCCAAACGCTGCCATCCGAGACTGTGACAGAGCCATTGAAATAAACCCTGATTCAGCTCAGCCATACAAATGGCGAGGGAAAGCACACAGGTAAATGAGCACATAAGTAGGGCTGGGTAAGTGGCTTAGCTGGTAACGGTGCTTGGAAGACTGAGTTTGACCCATAAAACCCATGATTTAAAAAGCTGGGTGTTACTGGGTGTTACTGGGTAGTGGTGGTATACACCCATTCTCATCTCTGTTCACACTTCCCCTACATCAGCTTCTCAATCCACTAAGAGTTACTGAACTTCCCTAAGACATGAACACTTGTGAAACCCTAAGTTTTACCATTAGAAGTGAGTACTAGACTGGGTAAAAATGCCTTTTATCCAGATTTTATGAAAAGTCCCAGTAATGAATAAAGAAGTTTTCAAGTTTGGGCATTCAATATGCAATCGTTACCACTCTTAGATTGTTTTAGTTTTTTTTAAGACAGGGTGTTTCTTTCTAAGAGCGTTGCCTGTCCTGCAACTCACTTTGTAGACCAGGCTGGCCTCTTCCAAGAGCTGGGATTAGAGGCATGGCACCACCAACCACCTGGAGAGAATGGGTTTTCTTTTTCTTTTCTTCTTTTTTTCTTTCTTTCTTTTTTTTTTATTTCTTTTTGGTTTTTCGAGACAGGGTTTCTCTGTGTCGCTTTACGCCTTTCCTGGAACTTACTCTGTAGCCCAGGCTGGCCTTGAACTCACAGAGATCCGCCTGCCTCTGCCTCCCGAGTGCTGGAATTGAAGGCATGTGCCACCACCGCCCGGCAACGAGAATGGATTTTCTTTGCACAAATGTATTTAATGACTTACAGTAGTGATTTTTTATGAAGACATGTCAAAGAGAAAGGTTGAAATAAAATGTATTAATGCTGTGTAAGTATAGGAGACACTCACACATTATTGTTGGTTTCTTGGAAAGCATCCCCTAGTCCTCAAGTGGTCTTTTGCTGTCTAATACAAGCATAGCCTCTTCTTAAACCTGGCTGGTTACAGATTTAGAATAAGCTATTTTTTAAGAACCCATAGTTTATTTTCATGGGCACTAAAATTTGTGTTGTAGGGCATATTTACTGCTTCTGTTACTATCTTTATAAATACATGATTTGAATTAAGAATTTATGAGTTGAGTTTATGCTGAAATTTTCAATTAAAAAGTGAATGTGTATCTTTTAAGTTTTTGACCCTATGTGACTTTGTAAACCTACTGTATGTGTACCAGTGTTTCATAGTTACTGTCTTAGCACAGCATACCCACCAAGTAAATTGTAAAGGTTTTCTTGGCAGTCAGGATTGTCCTTAAGAATGTAGCCCATTTTAAATATGTAGCTAAAAAAAAATACTTAGAAAGATAATTTTAGGGTGCGTGCGGTGTGGTGTGAATGTGGTAGTCTCATTTCTGTGTGTATTTGGGTTTAGAGTTTGCTTTATCATTTTTATTACATTTATCTTGAGGGGTGGCAGTATTTCATGTCCTGGTGTACATGTTCTCCACCTCATTTTCAACTGCCTCTCCACCCCTAGGCTTTTAGTTCTGACTACCAGTTTTGGTTGTTTTCTCAATAAAATCCTACATAGGAAGTGTCTTTTGTGTTAGAAAATTACTGCTTTATATCCTTCTTTTAAATACATCACAGTTATCATTGTAGGAATTTCAGTTCCTTCAGGTCCTCAGAAAGTTAACCATCACAGTAACACAGTTCTTCAATTGGTTGATAAAAATTTGTAGCTAATAGTTGACTGAAACTTTTCTGTTACTCTGCTTTTTGTAATGGCTCTTTCAATGAGTTTACATCTATTTCAGACTCCTGGGTCACTGGGAAGAATCAGCTCACGACCTTGCCCTTGCCTGTAAACTGGATTATGACGAGGATGCCAGTGCGATGCTGAAAGAGGTTCAACCTCGGGTATGTCAGAATGCTGTGTGAGACTCTATGGCTTTGTTCTTGGCTTGGAAGGGTAATCTGAAAAACAGGCAATGAAGCAGGTAGAGGCTAGGGGCACTGACAGTATGCTCCACTTGGACACCTCATTAGCATGTCATGCTTCCATTTTGGACACAGAGAGTAGGCTATAAGATGTTTATGCAAGACTTCAGTGGAGTAGCGCACAAAAGCAGAAAGGTGGTGCACTTGGGAGGCAGAAGCAGGCAGATCTCTGAGTTCTGGCTGTGTAGAGAGACCCTATCTCAAAAAAAGACAGAAAGGGCAGGTTTGCAATAAGGAAAGCAACCGAAAACCACAAACTATCCCGGGTTGTATTTGACATCTGCTCTGTCCTTATGTAATAGGTAGGTGCAAAGGAGGAAGGCCTCTCTGAGGTGAATTTCAATATCAACTTTTTTAAAGGTTTTACTACTGTTGTTTTGTTTTGTTTGTTTATTTGTTTGTTTTTTTGAGACAGGGTTCTCTGTGTGTGGCTCTAGCTGCTGTGGAACTCACAGAGATCCGCCTGCCTCTGCCTCCCAAATTCTGGGATTAAAGGTGTGTGCCACCATCACCAAGCAAGATTTTTTTTTTTATTATTAAGAAATTCTTTATTCATTTTACTGATCTCCCTCACTTCCCTCTTTTTTTTTTTTTTAAATGAAAATGTTTAATCCAAAAACTATAGAACCTTTAGAGTCTTTTATTTATTTTGTTCCTGAGACAGAATCTCACTTTGTAGATCTGCTTGTTCTGGAACTTACTTTTTAGGCCAGGCTGGCCTCAAACTCAGACAGAGATCCACCTGCCTCTGCCTCCTGAGTGCTGGGATTAAAATTGTGCATCACTATACCCAACTACAAAACTTTTTTTTTTTTAATGCAGAAATATGGATTGGGGATATAGCTTAGTGGTGGAGTACTTCTGCAGCATTTACAAAGTCCTAGGTTTAATCACCATTCGAATGAATGAGTGAAAGAAAAGATATAAATTGCTTATCAGTGAATTTAGCCTTAAATGTTTTAATACAGGGGTTTTATTGAATTTAACTTATCACCAGTTTTAAGTTGATTAATAGTTTTTTCCCTGTTTTTAAGTGGTTCTGTGTATGTGTTGTGTGTAGAGGTTGAAACATTTTGCGCTGGGTTCTGGGGATTGAACTCATGTCATTAATATTTTGTAGCAGTTGCTTTAACTTAACTCTGAGCCATCTCACTGGCCCTTGTTTATTTTTAAATTTCGTTGCTTTTGATTTTTGTTTTCAACACAGGGTTTCTCTGTGTGTAGCATTGGATGTCTTGGAACTTGCTCTGTAGACCAGGCTGGCCTCAGACTCAGAGATCCTCCTGCCTCTGCCTTCCAAGTGCTGGGATTAAAGGCATGTGCCACCACTGCCCTGCTTTTTAAAATTTTTATTATAGTAAACTTAGCAAACTAGTTGTTGACCATATTCTAGAACATAAAGTTCTTAAAAATATTTGTATAGACACTAAAGTAACATTTGAATACCAACTGTTTAAAGCATTTGAAAGGCCTATTTCTGCCTGCCACCCCTTTTTGGGTAGTTTTAGTGGTCAGACTCAGGGCCTTGTGTGTGTCAATCGTGTACTTACCATAAAACTATATACCCTAGGGTTCAAGACTAAATGTTTCTGGCTGTGTCCCCCATTTTTTTTTCAAGTATTGTTTTCATTTTATGTATATGGGTGTTTTGACTGCAGGTATGTTTGGGTACCATGTTCCTGCAATGCCTACAGAGGCAGGAGAGGGCATGGGATCATCTGGAACTGGAGTTAAAGACAGTTGCAAGCTTCTATGTGGGTGCTAAATATGGAACCCAGGTCCTCTGCAAGAGCAGCCAGTGTTGTTAACCATTGAGCTATCTCTCCAGCCCCACCTTGTCCCACATTTTATAGATGAAGAAACTTTAAATATAGACAGCCTGGCAAAAACTGTGTATGTGTATTGAGTATCTGCCTTCCTGTGGCAGGTGTTTTCAATGAGTTTTTCTGCTGAACTGATCCGTGACTGGTGAATCCTAAGTACTATGTAGTGGGTAGAAGCCACCAAGTAAGAATTGTCCTGAAATTTGTAATGTATTTATTCTTGAGCTTTGTCATCTGTTTGAGATTAGAAGATTTCTCTTAAACAGTATATCCTAGACTCTTCTGGTTTCATAGTGTCTAATGTACTTGATATTGCTCTTAAAGCCTGGACTTTTTTAATGGGTTCATTAGCTTATATTAATTATATATAATAATGGTTTTCATTTAGGTACTGTCTTAGTTAGGGTTTCTATTGCTGTGAAGAGACAGCATGACCACAGCAACTCTTTTTTTTTTTTTAAGATTCATTTATTATGTATACAGCATGTATGACTGCAGGCCAGAAGAGGGCACCAGATCTCATTACAGATGGTTGTGAGCTACCATGTGGCTGCTGGGAATTGAACTCAGGACCTCTGGAAGAGCAGCCAGTGCTCTTAACCTCTGAGCCATCTCTCCAGCCTCCCCCCCCCCCCCCCCCCCCACAGCAACTCTTATAAAGGAAACATTTCATTGGACTGGCTTACAGTTCAGAGGTTTAGTCCATTATCATCTTGGTGGGAAGCATGGTGGCAGGCAGGCAGACATGTTGCTGGGGAAGGAGCTGAGAGTTCTACATCTTGATCCCCAGGCAGCAGGAAGGGAATTCTCACTGGGTGAAGCTTGAGAATAGGAGACCTCAAAGCCCGTCCTCACAGTGACACACTTCCTCCTATAAGACTACACCCACTCCAACAAAGCTCCACCTCCTAATGGTGCTACTCCCTGAGATGATGGGGCCAGTGACCTTCCAACTCCCACGCGTGTACATAATGCATTTTGTCATTCTTGTGTCTCCTTAACCTTTCCCACTCTCCCCTCCAGCTAGTTCCCCCTTCCCCTTTGTTTTCATCTTTTTTTTTTTTTCCTTTTTGACCCATTGAGTTTTATTAGGGTTTCTTTAGAGGAGCATGAGTGAGGTTATTTACAGGAGCAGTGGTTCTACAACTGAGGAAAACGTGTCTTCCTCACTATCGACCTTCAGTTGCCTGTACCTCCTCAGAGTGGTGTGGAACCTCCTCCTCCTCTCTCCAGCTTCCATGAGTTACGTGCTATTTCTGTAAGATGAATCTGCCATTTTGTAGGCTATATATTAAAGAAGTCACTGTCAGAAGAAGGGACTTTGAACAGAACTTCCTTTAACTTGACTTGATCAGACATTTCAGGCAAACTTACTTCCTGTGGTTCTTCTTCTAGGCTCAAAAAATTGCTGAACATCGGAGAAAATATGAGCGAAAGCGTGAAGAGCGAGAGATAAAAGAAAGGATAGAAAGGGTGAAGAAGGCTCGAGAAGAGCATGAGAGAGCCCAAAGGGTAAATTGCTGTAACTAACCCCTCAGGGCTGTCCTTGTCCTCTTCTTTCTGAGGTGGCTGCAGCCTGTGGGGTGGTATCCCTAGGAGGAGTGTCCTTTTGTTCTGTCCTTCCTGTTCTTAGTTTCTAAGGTGACGTCAGCTTGCATTTCACCAACATTTGTTTGGTCTTTTAACCTTGCAAATTTGGGCCAAGAGTATAATTTGCAGAGCGCTTCTCCAGCAGGGCAACCCTTTCTCCCATCCAAACTCAAAATTTCCTGACCAAGTTAATTAAAATTGGATAGTACTGTCTTTTTGTGTGGTACTAGTCCTTCCCCATAGGATTCTTCCCCTGTGTGTATTTTATGATTCCTCCCTTTCCAACTGTGGATTCATGGCTATTAAAAAAGATTCTAGGTATGCATCTGTAATCCCAGCATTCAGGAGGCTGAAGCGGTAGGAGTTTTAGTTTAAAGAGAGAAATGACGTAGAGAAAGCTGCATCACCAAAGCCCACCCAGCATGGGTGACAGCTTACAAAAAGCTGGGAACCTGGAGCACACTGCACAACCTCTTCCAAGCAGCTCTGCTGGTCTCAAGAGTCTGCAACTTGACTTGACTGCCAGTGATTCTGAGCAGCTTGGCTTGTTTACTCTTGGGAAGTAGAGGACTTAGAGAATCTGATCAGTTTCAGAGACTTGTAAAGGTATTTTGAGTTGTTTACCTTTCTGCTTAAACAGCTTCCCTTCAGGATGGACTGTTTAAAGGAAACTGTTAGACAACAGTTGGTTTTATTAGTAGTAGCCTTCTTGTTTTCAACATTGCTAAAGGGACATATTGCTATACAATTATATATAGCTATGTATAAGTAAGTCTTAATTTTGGGGTCTTTTCATAAGCATCATACTTTAAATATATTTAAGTGTCATAGTTTATAAAGAATGTGTGTATATTTATTTGATTCCCCTGTCTTCATGTCCTGGGGATTGAACTGGGACCTCACACATGAGAGGCAAGTGCTGGACCACTGGGATACAGTCTATCTTGATGATTGTTTCTAACTAGGTATGAAGGAAGGGTCTAATTGGCCTTTCTTTGTTATTAAAAATAACTCAGGAAGCCTTTTAAATTTTGCTGGGAGGAAGTAGAAGAGATGAACCTAGGAAATAATCTAGCCATGCCCTTTCATTTTGGAGTTTTAAAACAAGTGAGAATTCATAACTTGCATAAATAGAAGCATGTGCTTTACCTTTCCAGAAAAGTAAACCTGCTAGAAATCATTAGTAAAATAAGGCCCAGGGACAGTTGGAAATGGTTCGCCTGCTAGTTTGTTAAACCTTACCATTCTACTATCTTCTGTCTTACTTGTTGATTTCCTGGATTTCTGTGGCTAGGTTAGGTATGAGGGAAAAGGCTTTCTTTTTTCTTGTTGTTTTTCTTCTGTTACATAATTTGTTTTCATTTTGTCTTCAAGGAAGAAGAAGCCAGAAGACAGTCCGGAGCTCAGTATGGCTCTTTTCCAGGTATTTTAAAAGGAAAATCTGTTAGTGTTATAATTAATTAAGATATGTCCTGATCTTGGAGCTCAGGCGTATGTATGTATATGGGAAGAGATAGATAGTTCTCGAAACTCCAAAGAATATTAGTTAATGTTTGTAAAGTTCATTTTCATAGACAATTTTTGTTAATGGAAAAAAAGCATTATTTTCCTCCTTTGAGTTATAATACACTTTAAGAAAAGTTAATAGTTGTTGAGAGCTAGGTATTGTACTTTAGGTAATTTGTTATAATGTAATCTAAGTTTTTAAACCAGTAAGATTATGTCCTGTTACATGTGGTAATATTTATATTCATGAGGATATTGCCTAAAAACACAGGGCTGGCTGAGTGCACACCTTTAATCCCAGCTCTTGGGAGGCAGAGACAGGCGGGTCTCTGTGAGTTTGAGGCCAGCCTGGTCTACAGAGTGATTTCCAGGTCAGCCAGAGATATATAGAGAAGCCCTGTCTTAAAATGTCTTGAAAATCCAAAGAGGGAGAGACTATGCTCGTTTCTCTCTCTGTGTGTGCTTGCTGTTCATGGAGGCTTGAGAGTTTTTTGGATCCCCTGGAACTGCAGTTAACAGTCAATAGTTAGTTGTGAGCCTTCTAAATTGGATACTAGAAACTGAAGTCTTTTCTTTGCTCTTTTCGAAGACCAACAAGCACTCCTAACTGCTGAGGTGTCTTTCCAGGCATTCTTTTGTATCTTGTAAATGTCTTACAATCAGAAATTATTGTCAAAACAAAGCTTTTGAGTGTTAGCAAAGGACAAACATTCAGATAGGTGAGGGGAAAAGAAAATAAGTTTTGCTGCCTGAAAGAGGCAGTCTGAGGTTTATATAAACGTTTAATACACTTAAAAAATGGGTTTTGTTGGCTTATTTTTAAAAGACTGTCTTCTACTTTGTGGTAACTAGTTTTCTCTCAAGGAAAATTTAGACACCCGTTTATGCTTATATACTATTGGGTAGAACCATTTATTCTAAAGCTAGAAAATGAAACATGTGTTATCCGTGCGATGGTGGTTCATCCAGAGATAGGCAGATCTTTGTGATTTTGAGGCCAGCCTGGTCTACTGAGTGAGTTCCAGGACAGCCAGGGCAACACAGAAAATCTCCATTTCGAAAAAGCAAACCAAAAAAAAGGAAGATAAAATTGTTTTCATCAACAATAAGATGATGGAAAAATTACAGCTCATAGCTTACTTCTAGCATAAATATGAATCTGATTGTCAGTTCCCTTTGTTATAGAGAAAACTTTACTAATGTATACTAGATCTAGCTATTCTCTGTGCATTTTGGTATCTAATTTAGCAAGCCTTGTTCCAGTAAGTTCATCATGGGAAGGAAGTGATCTTGGAAAGCCTGTGAGAATAAACTAGAGAAGAAGCTTCACAGTTTGTGTTTTTCTGCCTCTTCCTCATGTTACAGTGCTTATAGGCATGCTTGATGTACTGTTGAGCAAGATAGGAATGACTTCAGTGTGTTTATTTATTTATTACAGCTTCACTTGTCATGATTCTGTGTCTGTAGAATACATTAATACTGCTTAGTTTTCTCTTTAGGATGTTCTTATTTTGGCACAGTTGTCATTTCAGAATATCTTCAGTAGACATAGAGGGTTTTTATTACACAGAAACCGAGAGGCTGGAGAGATGTCTCAGAGGTTAAGAGTGCTTGCTGTACAGTTAGTTATAAGGATAGGACTTCAGATCCATGCACTCAGACAACAAGCCAGGCATCAGATACCCAGGACTCCAGTTGCAGGGCATCTAATGTCCGCTTCTGGCCTTAGTGTGCACACAGGCTGAATACCCACACACCCATACTCACATACAAATAGAATCTTTGAAAAATTCAAGTAGAAAATAGTGTGGGTTTATAATTTAATAGTGTGCTTAGAAGAATGAAGTCGTTTTTGCTAGAGACTCACACTAGAAAGAATCACTGAGTGCTTATCATATGTGCAAATTCTGCCATATGTGCCATTCTGTCTTATAAATGCCTGTAACCCTACTTTAGGGATTAGGTGGACTGCCATGAATTTGAAGTTAGTTTGAGCTACATAGGTAAGATCTCAGCTAGACATAACAAAGCCCCAAGTTATGATTTTAACAATTGTATGTTCTCACTGTTTAGAGATTTTGATTGTTTAGAATGGGACTCATAAATACATAGACTCACCAGGCCTGGTGAGGCACACTTGTCATCTCAGATAGTCCTGGCTAGTTTTATGTCAGCTGACACAAGCTAGAGTCATCTGAAAAGAGGGACCCTCAATTGAGAGAATGCCTCTGTAAAATCTAGATGTAGGACATTTTCTGTTTTTGAGACAGGATTTCTCTGTTTAACAGTCCTGGCTGTCCTAGAACTGCTTTGTAGGCCAGGCTGGCCTTGAAGTCACTGAGATCCACCTGCCTCTGCCTCCCCTATGCTGGGATTAAAGGCGTGCGCCACCACCGCCTGGCTGGGAGAGCATTTTCTTATTTCGTGATTGGTGGGAGAGGGTCCAGCCTTTTGTGGGTGGTGCTGTCCTTGGGCTGGTGGTCCTGGGTTCCATAAGAAAGCAGGCTGTTCAAGCCACGATGAGGAAGCCAGTAAGCAGCACTCCTCCATAGCCTCTGCATCAGCTCCTGCCTCCAGGTTCCTGCCCTGTTTGAGTTCCTGTCCTGACTTACTTCAATGATATGGAAGTATAAGCCAGATAAACCCTTTCCTCCCCAACTTGCTTTTGTTCATACTGTGTTTTTCATCACAGTAGTAGTAACCCTAGCCTAGGACACAGTCTTTAGGAGGTGGAGGCCAGAGACTCAGGATTTTTTGGCCAGTTTCACCTACAGACCAAAATTTGCGCCTGCCCAGACTCTACATAACTGTCTCATTCAATAAAAAGAGAAGAAAATTAATAAATTTTTGTTACCCTTATTTTAGGTAAGACTTGAGAAATTGCTGCTCTGGATGAATGTCAGAATGAAATAAAACAAGTTTAGACTGATAGAATTAACTTTAAATTGAAACAAAAATACTCAAGAATGAGAAATTCAAAGATGATTGAGCCAGCATGGTGATGCACACTTGCAGTCTTAGCATTAGGATGATGGGGGAGGAAATCGAGAGTTAGGACAGCCTGGGCTGTACATACATTCATTGCAAGTTCCAGGACAGCCACCCTATATCAAACACCTCATCCCTCCCACCTGCCCCTCAAATAAGAAAAAAAGAAAGGAAGAAAGGAAGAAAGAAAGGAAAAACAACAACAACGACAAAACAAAAAACAATGACACGCCTGGCATTAATGTTTTGGGAGGACCAGCACATTTTGACTCTTTATTTTTAAGGCAGGATTAGTTTTGTTGAACCTTTTTAAGTAATGAAAAACAAGTCCAGAAAGGAGTAAAGTCTGTTTTACAGCTTTACCTGTAGGAAAAATTAGAAGTTACGCTTGATAGCCTGCT
>CABHPQ010135694.1:0-14498 GCA_902168405.1 Peromyscus aztecus
GATAAAATAATTACTGAGGGGAAGAAAGTAGAAGGGGAGATCTATATGATCTATAGAAGATAGGGCAGGGAGAGAAAGAGACCACAACAGATGCTCTACTATAGAGATGGGGATGAGAATGGGAGATCAGACTTGGAGGAAGATAGATAAAGTTAAATCTGCAGTTAGTGTACCTGCTTTCCTGGCTGGAGCAGCTTGCCAACATTTTTTTTGTTTTATGGTCTTCATTGTTTTCTTTTTCCTTTACTTAATAAAAGCTTATTATGGAACTAATATTTCCAATGAAACAATTTGTGTGCAAAATATTCAATATGGCTTTGATATTATAATGTGCATATCCTTATCAAATGTTTCCACAAGGTATTATTGCACTCAACACAAGATATCATTAAATAAGTTACCATTACATGCATACTATTTAAAATAACATTGATAATAAACATCACTCTCAAAGCTCTTTTTAGTGTAATAGGTAATTTTGCACATAGTTAGGAAATAAAATCTCTAAATGAAAGGAAAAAAGAAAAGAAAAAAGCGAATTTATAAAGTAATCTAGATGAAGAAAATGAACTGTGTTCCTGATTGCTGAAATCTGAAGGTGGTATAACTGTGTTATATTTTAGTTTGCAAGCAGTAATAACAGGACTCCAAAGAGAGTCTAGGAGCTAAGGTGGGTGCCATGCAAACAAGGGAAAGATCTTCAGTTCTCCAGATCGCACATAATTGCTGGGCTGAGTTTGTGGTTCATCTCTAATTCTTCTAACTCTAGCTTCAGAAGGAGACAGACATAGAAAGTCACTCCTAGCAAGCCATGTAGCAAAGCTATTAACAAGCTCTGGGTTTGACTGAGAGACTCTACCTCAATGAATCAGGTGGTGGAAGAGCAATGGGGAAAGATTCCCAATTTTGAACTTGGGCCTCCATATACATGTAAACATCTGTGCATTTCCGTATACACATGGAGACAAGAATGTGCACATACATGAAAAATAATAAAACAAGAAAGATACATAATTACAGAAACCTGGCTATAGTCCTTTGTAGCAAACCTGTTGAATTCTACTGCAATGGATGTACAATATTTACTTTTGTTGCTGACTGTAGCAGTTTGTTCCATCTCATTAATTCAAGGAATAAGAAACATCAGGGACTATCAGGAACATCATTAATCCAACGACCATTTCTGCTCATGCCTAAGTGAAGCTATTAAATATATTTTGAGATCTGACTAAAATAGTTATTAAGAAGGCTAACCACTATGTCTCAATTTATTTTCCTAGATAATCATAACCTCCTTGTCTTGGGTCATCAGCTGATGCATGTTCTCCTGGATTCATTTGCTCTGCTATCTTCAGACCAATGTGGGGAGAAAATGTACATCAAAAAAACACTCTAGACATTCAAAGTAAGTTAAAAAATCTTCTCATGTGTCATCATATACTTGTTCAAAAGGCATGCTTTAAGTGACACCATCGGATCACAAAGCATTTTTCATTTGCTTTATGTGCTCTGTGTTCTGTAGAAAATTCAGATTTTCTTATTTTTTCTTTTAAGAATATCAATTACATGTTAACATTTTATTAAGAAGTTTAGTAGCTGGACACTGGTGGTGCATGCCTTTAAACTCAGCACTTGGGAAGCAGAGACAGGCACATCTATGAGTTCCAGGTCATCCTGGTCTACAAAGCAAGTTCTAGGCCAGCCAGGGATACAAAAAGAAACACTGTCTTGAAAAATCAAAAGGGAAAAAAAAGAAAGAAATTTAGTAACATGATAACCTGTGAACACATATCTTTAATTATTTAAATTTTTATATATTTACATAAATAATATAATTTTGAAACATATTTTAGAAAGGGTACCTCAATAAATTTTCCATATTTATTTCCTCAAATAATTTTTGCTTTGGCAGCTTTTAAGTGTTTTTTATTTTGTTACTAACTAATGCTACACTGTACAAAGGGTCCTGTGATATTTGCCTTTCTGTGTTCCTGGTTCTTTTCACTTAGTCAGATATTCTTCATGCTCTTAAAAATGACAAGATTTGCTTCCATACTGGGGATAAATAACATTTCCTTTTGTATATTTTCACTACTCATGAACACTTTGGTTGATCTATAATGTGTGTGTTATTTTCTCTTTCTTTTAATTGAAAATAATTTTTATTTTCATACAATATATTCTGATCAGGGGTTTCTCTCTCCCAATACCTCCTAGATCCTCTCCACCTTCTACCCACCTTACATCATACCTTCTTTCTTTCTGTCTTTCAATTACAAACCAACAGGCAAACAGAAAATAAGCCAGCAATCCAAAATTTAAAACAAGAACAATAAACAAAGATAAATCACAAGAATTTAAATATTAAATATAATCACTTAAAATAATTAAAATAAATAATATTTAAATATTAAATATAATCACTTAAAAATTATGATTGATTCCAAGATATATAACAGGCATCCTTTTGAACTATTGATTTCTTTCACATAAGATGCATATCTATGAGTGTGGATCTTGGGTCTCGTGGTAGTTTTATAATTTTAAGGAGTCTCCATTTTTAGTTGTAAATGTTTTACTAATTTATACAACCATTAACAAAGGAAATGTGCTCACTTGTTCACACTCTGCAAAACTTTGCTGGCACTTGCTTTTCCTTTTTTATAGCTGCCACTGTAACAAACAAGTGTGGGGGTGCATTGCGGTTTTGACATTCATTATTCTGAAGATTTTTGATTCTGAGACCTTTTTTAAATGCAGCTGGTGGCTATAGGTGAAAAGTTCTAATAATCGTTATCTACGAAATGACTTTTTGTATGTGACCATGAAAGCATAGCAGGAAAACAAAGACTAAATAAATGAAATTACATCAAACTAAAGAGATCTTCCAGAGGAAAGGGATTATTAGCAAAATAAAAGAATAGTACCTGTGTACAGGGTAAAATATTGTCAACATCTATCTACTATAGGGTTCATATCCAAAGAATGTAAGGGCTTCAAACAATTATAAGAAAGCAACTTGATTATTTAAAACGTTAAAAGTCCTAAACATGCATTTCTGAACAGATGAACATCAATTCCTTCTGACCTAATTTTTTCTAAAATAAGCTGCTTTCTGTTTTCAGTATAGCTTACATCTTGTTCATATTTTATATTGAACTGTGTGATAAATTATTTAGTGTCTGTTTCTGACACAAGACTAAGACCTCATACCGAGAGAATTCTTATGTGACTGTTTCCCCATTGTATCTAAAACAGTTAGGATGTCCCTAGTACACAGTAAATAATAGACATTTGGTGAGAAGAAATAAATCAAACACACTAATAGAAATGTAATCTAAAATATCCATGTTGTTTTGTTCCAGGGAAGTATTTTTCATCTAGTTTAATAATTGATTCATCCTTTAGAATTTTCATAAAATGATACACATCTGCAATACATGTAAACATATTCATATGATTTAAAAATTGTCCAATATGAAATTCATTGAAAATAACTACATATAGTATAGCAATAACTATCATTAGAATATGCTGATATTTGAAATAAATACACTATTTTTTGCACTTAAAAACTCTACTGATATTTATTCTATTAAAAACCTTTCTCATGTGACTAAAGGAATAAAAATTTCTGAAAGATAAACCAGAGGCTATAAAAAGTATATTTGTAAGCTTCATGGAATTTTTCTTAGGTAATACTAAGTTGCTACTATTAGAACATTAGAATATATTTGTATACTAATCATAGGTCCTATACATCCATTGATTGTTCTTTGGGCATTTTTAGAACATCCTTGGTCTTTGGGTTTTTAGATCATTTGTAAGTACCATCTTATATCTTCCTAAAGCTTCACCATAGAAGTCACTGAGGCTTATTTCCCACCAAGTGCTGCATTGATAATGCTTCAGGAACTGTACTTACTCTACAGTGGGAAGACAGCAAGGCATTTTGAACCTTATAACTGCTTTTGCTTGAAGACTTTGTGAAGTGCTGCTCAAGTGATCCTCAGGTTTTTCATTTCAGATGACCATCATTCTCTAAATAAATAGACAAGTGTTATGAGAAAAAAGCCTAGTTCTGTAATTTGTTGCCTTTAAACATAAAAGTTTAAGTATAAAAAAGAATCCTAATGAAACAGAGATAATGCTTACCTTATCAATGATAACATGTAATATATTTGCAAGGCTTTATCTAAGAAAATCACCTTTTTGCTGAATATTATGATAATTAGTACATTTCAAAATTATAAAACTTAACATAATATAATGCCATCTGGGAAGGAAGCCATTTAGAGGAAGATGAATAAGGTTTCAAAGCAAATTTAATCAAGGAGTTTCTTTGGTATCATTATGTAGCCACTGTAGCATAAGGTTGCATCATGTTCAATCATTAAACATTAACACTGCACGGACTACCTTCTTCTGTTCATGAAAGACTTTGTTTTACCTAATGATGTCATTTTTGTCTTTTTGCAGAGAAAGTAAATATTACATAAATTATCAAAGTCAATAAATATATTCAAATACCTAGTTCCAAATTTTGTTAAAATACTGGCATCATCAATTGATGTTTCTCATTGGGCAAAATTATGACTAAAAAAATATTATGACTTTGCCATAGGTCCAGTCAAAAGTCTCAAGTGAGAAGAAAACTAAAATGCTTTATATTTTTCAGAAGGCTAGGACTAATAATTTCAGTGATCTGATGTTGTCTAATTCCCTTTTAGTCTTTAGATACCATTAAAAACAAACTTCCAAAGCTGAATGTTTAATTTTCAAAAAGAAGTTGAGGATAGAATTATGTCTACTCCATAGCAAGAAGGTATTGAGAGCGGTGAGGCAAGTCTGATTAAATGATATATTTAGTTTTTAAAAAAAGTAGTATACTAACTTGTGTCAGGGTGACTACATAGAGCAATAATATGCTTTTAGATTTAACACAGCTAGAAGACAGAGTTGTGAAGGAATTTTACCATAAGTTAACTATCATTCTAAGATAAATACACATTAATTTAAACATTATAATGTTTGCATAAGTCAAAACATAATATATATGCATGCACATCCACAGAAACAAAATATTTAGATCTCCATATATGAATTAAAGTTACTTTACACAGTCTTTCCAGCAAAGTATTTTTATGATCCTAATGACTATACTTCTACAAATTTAGAGTCTTATTATAAAATTCTATTTCTATCTTGTCCTTCTGCTTTCTATTAGAAATTTTCATGGCATCATCAATTAATGTTTCTCATTGGGCAAAATATTAAGAAACTTTGAGGCTTTCGCTTTGAAAGACCTTAGAAGCAGAGAAGGTTAAAGTACTTTGAGACTATCAGACATCTTCAAATGGGTAGAGGCTCAAGTTGTTGGCAGCAGATCCCACTAGTTTAGTATTTATAACCTAATCTGCAGGAGTTTATGAGGCAGAAGAATGAAATATGTGTGACTCTGCTTAAAGCTAAAACAAAGAGGGAGTACTTCCTCTAACTTATAAGATTTATGGAGCAATAACCTAATGTGTTAAACTTTATCTTTCAAGAAGACAGTATTCAAGTATGTGGATCTCTAAGAAATAATCTTGTTTTAATAAACAGACTCAAACTTTTTGCCGACTTGTTTTCTTATTCTCTCCTCAATATATTTATTTGATAATAGAAAGAATAATGTTATCATCAATATCATCATAAAATTTGGTGGTTGAGAGATATTTAAAGGCATCATTATTTGACACCATCAAATCATTGAAGAACTGACTCTAGAAGTCACACATCATCTCACTTCTAAGAGATATTATTTTAAAATTTTTGTTTATTTTGTTTTAGTATGTGTGTATGTATGTGTGTGTGCACGTATGTTTCTGTGTGTCTGTTTTTATGTGTGTTTTTCTGCATGTGCGTGTACATGTGCATGCATGTGTGTGTGTATGCACGTGTGTGTCTGTGTGTGTATGTGTCTCTCTGTCTGTGTGTTTGTGTGTCTGTGCAAGTGCATGTGGGTGTGTAATCTACTCAAAAGAGATTTCTCTCCTGCCACCTTCTAGGGTCTGGGGATTGAGCTCAGGTCATGAGGACTCTTGTAGGCACTTCTAGCAGCCCTGTCATCTCACTGGCCTCCTGAGAGGAAGGCGTTAGTTTAACTCCCTTTGTTGCTATCATGGATCCAGAAGAGTGAAATTTATCACTAGTTCAATGCATATAAGTGGACAGTGAGGGTGTGGCGAGCTTCTCTCTTTTAAGCAGCGTAAGACCCAAATGTTAGGATGTGAAATTGTAATTATGGAAAAGCAGATGTTGATCTTGTCTACAGAACAAATTTAGTACAGGGATAAAACTTAAACAGTTTCAGAAACTGTAGAGTTTGCATTTGTTTTCTAGTCTTGTTTTTCCCACACAAAATGCTTTAGTCTACTTTAATTAAAGCAGTGGGGGCTTAACTCTAGGATGAGGTTAAAATAAAGGCCTTTGACCATAGTACTTGTGAAAAAGGATTTAAAACTTATGCCTATAAATTAATCCTACACTAGAAACCAACTGTACAACAAAAGGCCAAATGATTGTTAATACATGTCCACTGACGGCTATTAACAGAAAAATTCTAGTGCTGTGTTAATGTTTTTCCCAAGTATATATATTTTCCTTTTTAAAATAATATAGTTAAGTAAGTATGCATGGATTAAATTGTTCTCCTAATAAAAACTGGTCATACACATAAAGTAAATATATGTATATGTATATTATATATATATAGTTTACATATATTGCACACATATGTATGAAATTATTGAAGTTGAAGGAAATACCTAAAGTTTATAGGTTCCTAGTTGCTTTATTACACTACTATTGTGTGTATTCCTGTAGTGAGTCACATTGACTGTATCAATGTGGCAAACACACACAGCATCTGTGTACTATTCCACACGTACTTCCCACCTTTCATCAGATAATCTTACTGATGCCATGACAATGACCATTGTTGGATGCTGCTGACAAGAACTGGCTATCAGTAACTCAGGAACTGAAGAGAAGAAGTGGGTTCTGATCACACAATTGCCTTTTTTTAAAAAAAAAAATATTTATTTATTTATTCTGTATAGTGTTCTGCCTGCATGTATGCAAGCCAGAAGAGGGCATCAGAACTCATTATGGATGGCTATGAGCCACTTTGGGGGTTGCTGGGATTGAACTCAGGAGCTCTGGAAGAGCAGCTAATGCTCTTAACCACTGCGCCATCTCTCCAGCCCCACAACTGACTTTTTTTATCTGAAAGAGGAAAACTGAGTAAAGTTTAATTCTTGGGGCCAGAGGAAAAGGCGAACACACACACACACACACACACACACACACACACACACACACACACATACACCACACACTTCAACATGTCAGGGTCTCTCTTTTATTTTTCACCTCACCTCTTTCCTGAGGTCTCACTTTCACATTGTTCCTGGTGTTGTACTTCTAACTCTCTTTGTTTTTTCCCTTACAAATTATATACCCTAGCAAAATCTTACAAAGCAATATCAAAATCACAATGTGGTTACATTCTATTTTTCAAGTGAATGATTACAATGACTCTAAGTAAAAAAACAGCATGTTTCTCATTTCTTTTATATGATTAAACATTTTACATACTACAGGGGAAACGTAGATTTTTCCCAGGGACCCACATGCATTCGTGTCTAAGCAATTTGTTATAGATTAACCCAGTATAAGCAAGCATGGTATTTTTCTCAGTTTTCTCAGTTCTTTGACACTCGGACTGCATTTTGCAGTTCCAAAGAAAGGATCAATTGTTTTATTATTTATCTCAAAATGCAATTTTATAAAAAATTTTAAAAGAATCACAATTCTGAACTTTTTATATAAAAACAGTCATTTTTTTTTTTAACTTTAAGTCCCCAGGGTGCATACCCACTCACTGTCAGGTTTTTTTTGTTTTTTGTTTTTTTTTTTTTTTAATTAAATCATGTCAGGAAGCTAAGGGCAAAAATGGGTATGAAGAATTAATCATCACCTTTAATTTAATTTAATCACCAATCCATCCTTGCAAGAAAGTCATGTCAGCCAGCAATAGCCAGACTGCCATTGTTTTTATTCCCTGACCTCAATGAGTTCCTTGCTCAATTATCAAAAGTGTGCCTTTCTAAACTTTAAATTGTTCCCCAAGATTTTTCTACATCAAAGTCTTAACAAAACCCCTTAACTCTAGAATAATCTACATGTCTACATTCTTTCTAAGGGTGGTGGTTGAATTATTAACCTCCCCCAGCATCAATGCTTGAAAAAAAAAAAGTCAATCACTATTATTGTAAGTACCAGTGACGCTGTCCAATGAGTGGCTAGAGACCCCCATAGAATTTTCATACAACTCATAGTTTATGAAGGACGTGGTGACTGTAAGGGCAATAAGAAGGGCTGTGCTCAATAACAGCATGAGGTCCTCAGGACACAGGCCTCAGGGCTCTGCCTCTCCAAGGCTCACTTGGTGGGATTTTGCTAACTACCACACTGTGGTCTGTGAGTTACAAAGCTGCTTGTTTTTCCTCTCACATGGCCCCTGAGAGTTGGGATATTTACAAAATGGAAATTGTCTAATGTTACACATTTATGATTTTTATTAACTGTGTCTTGATTTATGATGACAATAGGTAGAGTTATAGAGAAAATTTAATAATTAAAAAATCTAAGTTGATATTGTTATGTCTATAGCTGGCATAATGTAAATAGTACAAAATATTGAGGAAAATTTCATAGTATTCTAAAACTGATCAAGTGGGATAGCAAAGAAGTCATTCACATCATAAATAATGACAATCATTCTCACAGAGATTTACCATCTCATTTCCTTCTTAACCATTAGTAAGAAGGAGAGAATAACAACTTCCACTTACTCTTTTCTTGGTGATATCATTGAATTTAGTAATTTGAGTTGAACAGTAATTGAACATAGATTTATTGTCTGAATTTCAGATTTGCCTCATACAGGATTCTCAAAGAAAGAACAATTTGATCTGAAATTATAGATGTCTGGTGTTTTGTATAAAGAAAAATTTGTACATTATTGTTATTTTAAAATGGTTAATACTTTTATACTTGAAAACCTTACACACACACACACACACACACACACACACACACACACACACACACATACACATACACACGCACACACACATTTTTCTCCCCAGAGAATTTTTGTTTTAAAATGTTATAAGATTGTAATGGTAAGTCAGGAGATATTTGCTGGACCTTAGAAGAGCTAACGAAAATTTTGATAGAATTATTCTTTGCTATAATGATTAGAGAAATTAGCCTGGCAGGTTCATGGCTATCTCTGATTTTAGGCATGTATAACTCAAAGTGTGAGCACATTGCCTAGACTAGGCTTTGTGTAAGATGTGGCCATGTGATTAAATGCTGGCTGGTGGACTGTAGGTAGTAGTACCAGTAGACCATCTAGGTCATGACCCATAATGGAGATTTATGAATTCCTGTTTTATAGATAAAGAAATTGAGACAAGCAAGTTTAATTAACCTATGAAATACTATACAATGAGTAAACTAAAGAGCCTATATCTCAAATTTGAGTTCTTTCTTTGAAATTTACATGTAAAATTAAATATTGAATGATAAGTAAGGTTTTCTTAGTTTTGAAAATTAGTTAATTGATTTATTTTACATGCTGACTGTAGTTTCACCTCCCTCCTCTCTTTCCAGTCCCTGCCTCCTACCGCCCCTCTGCCTTCCCTCCCCCATCCACTTCTCCTCCATTTCTATTCAGAAAGGGCAGACCTCCCATGTATATAAACAAAACATGGCATATCAAGTTATAGTAAGACTAAGCACCTTGCCTTGTACTAAGGCTGGGCAAGGTAACCCAGCATGAGGAATAGGGTCCCAAAAACCAGTAAAGGAGTCAGACTGTTCTTGCTCCCTTGATCTCCTTTTGTTGTCTTATTGCTCTAACTAGAACTTTGAGTAATATATTGAATAGATATGGGACATCCTTGTCTTGTTCCTGATTTTAGTGGAATTGCTTTGAGGTTCTCTCCATTGAATTTGATGTTGGCTGTCGGCTTGCTGTAAATTGCCTTTATTTTGTTTATGCATGTTCCTTTGTATCCCTTATCTCTCCAAGACATTTGTCACGAAGGGATGTTGGATTTTATCAAAAGCTTTTTCAGCATCTAATGAGATGATCATGTGGTTTTTTTTCCTTTCATTTTGTTTATATGATGAATGACACAAAATGACAGCCTGCAGAATGGGAAAAGATCTTCACCAACCCCACATCTGACAGAGGGCTGATCTCCAAAATATATAAAGAATTCAAGAAACTAGACATTAAAACACCAAACAATACAATTAAAAAATAGGCTACAGAGTTAAACAGAGAATTCTCAACAGAAGAATCTCAAATGGCCAAAACACATTTAAGGAATTGCTCAAATCTTTATTCATCTGGAAGGAGCAAATCAAAATGACTCTGAAATACCATCTTACACCTGCCAGAGTGGCTAAGATCAAAAACACTGATAACAGCCTATTTTGGAGAGGATGCAGAGCAAGGGGAACAATCCTCCACCAACAGCCACTTTGGAAATCAGTATGGTGACTTTTCAGAAAATTGGGAATCAATCTGCCTCAAGACCCAGCTATACTACTCTTGGGCATATGCTCACAGAATGCTCAATTATATCACAAAGACACATGCTCACCTATGTTCATAGCAGCATTATTCATAATAGCCAGAAACTGGAAACACCCTAGATCCTCCTCAACTGAGGAGTAAATAAAGAAAATCTAGTACATATACACAATAGAGTATTACTCAGCTGTAAAAAACAATACAAAACAAAACAAAAAAAATGGCATCATGAAATTTGCAGGCAAATGGATGGAACTAGAAAAAAATCATCCCGAGTGAGGTAATCCAGACTCAGAAAGACAAACATGGTATATACTCACTCATAAATGGATACTAGATATAAAGCAAAGGATATCCAGACTACAACCCACAGCTCCAGAGAAGCTAGCTAGCAAGGAAGACCCTAGGAGGGACACATGGATCACCCTGAGAAGGGGAAATAGATGAGATATCCATGAGTAAACTAGAGGTGGGGGGCAATAGAAGGTAGGGGATAGAGAACGATAACATAAGGGAATGGGATGGTTGAGCTGGAACAGGGACGGACTGGGAGAGCAATGAAAGAGATACCATGATAGAGAGAGATATCATGATGATAGGGAGAAACCAAGTGCTAGGGAATTTCCCAGGAGTCAACAAGGATGACCCCAGCTTAGACTACTTGCAAAGTAGATGGTGCCTAAACTGGCGTACTCCAGTAATCTGATCAGAGAATACCCTAACTGTCATCATAGAGCCTTCATCCAGTAACTGATGGAAGCAGATGCAGAGATCCACAGCCAAGCACCAGGTTTAGCTCCAGGAGTCCTGACGAAGAGAGAGAAGAGGGAGTCTATGAGTAAGAGGCATCATGATCATGATACAGAAACCTACAGAGACAATGAAACCAAACTAGTGGGAACTCATGAACTTTAGACCAACAGCTGTGGAGTCTCCACAGGACTGGCCTAGGCCCTCCCACATAAGCAAGACAGTTGTGTAGCTTGATCTATTTAAGGGGACCCCTGGAAGTAGGATCAGGATCCATCCATGGTACATGAGTTGGCTCTTTGGAACCTACGACCTATGATGGGACACTTTGCATAGCCTCAATGCAGGCAGAAGGGCTTGGACCTGCTTCAACTGAATGTACCAGGCTCCACTGACTCCCCATGGAGGCCTTGTCTTGTCAGAGGAGGAAATGGGGAGTATGTTGGGAGGGGAAGGCTGGGGGGCGGGAGGAGGGAAGAGAGGGGGATCTATGGTTGGTATGTAAAATGAATAAACAATTTCTTAATAAAAAAGAAAATGTGAAATATTGTAGGAACGTTTATATAAACCTGTCAATAATTTAACTAGTAGATAAGATATAACTAAGAGAACAGCAAAGCAGACATGACTTCTGAAAGAAAATATTGTTACTCAGTCCATAGTCTGAATTGTGATGGACCTGAGGAGGACATTTAAAACTTGGGAATCATCACATTTTCAAGTGTTACTATGTGTGTCTCTGTTGCCACAGCCTTGAGTGAGTGAGCAGAGTTTGGTGCTTTTGTGTAAAACTAGAACTTCCATGAAAATAATAAATCATATCAGAAAGAGAGTTATTGAAGGCCCTTCTTTTATAAAACCTCAAATTGTATGGAGGAATTTGAGAGAATCAGAGTTCAATATTTCTCAAAAGTCCTGAAATAGTTTTTGAGGAATTTCTGAAAAAGTAGAACACAGACCATGAGACGTAAAATGTGAATTTCTATGAAAGGCAGAAAGACATTTTTACAAGTTCAGACTATTAAGATGAGATAAGGAGGTTGTCTCTAAAGTTTGAGTCCTCTAAAGCTTTGTGGTTTTTTTTTATTATTTGTGATAAGAAATTGGGAATATTACTTCAAATATGTAAATGACACCTGAGTAATTTTTATAATAAAGATAAATCAGAGACCTTCTTTGTCAGGGTTTCTAACACATGGTTGAAGACACACTTCCTATGTGCAAGGGGGTCTAATATGAAATTAAGTCTTTCTTCAAGAAAGAGCAGTAGTTGAGGATCTTAAACCACCTAATAACCAAAGACACACTTTATTTCATATGTATTGGGTCACATACAGAGCTTCCCAAAGCTTCAAAATATAGTTGCTGTAACCCCTGAGGCAGAATTATGAAGTACATTTACTAGACATTTCTTACTAAATGACCTGAATAAGCACAGATGGTTATATAACTAAATTTAGCTCTGCCTACAAGTATACATATACTAGGAATAAAATTGTGTGTTAAATCTTGTTGAACTCAATTTATAGTTCTCAAAGTCTTGTGTCTTCTGAACTTATAATTGACATGCAAGCTATGCTTGTAGATTCACTGTGCTTTACATTTCATTAGCAAGGTAGGGAATCCAGGGGTGGGTTCACATTTTGGTCTTCTGTAGTTTAACGCTTTTCCAGTCCTACCTGGCCCTGCAGTCCTGTGGCATGCTTACAAACACACACACACACACACACACACACACACACACACACACAGGCTTAATATTATTTATAACTGCATGGCCATGGCTCAAGCTTTTAGCTAGCTAGCTCTTATATTTTAAATTAGCCCATAACTATTAATCTATGTATTGCCACATATTTCATGGCTTTACATGTGTCCCATTACATGTTGCTCCTTGGGCAGCTTGCTGGTGTCTCTCCCCCCCCGCCCCCCGCCTTCTTCCTGGCTCTCTTCTTGAATTTCCTGCCTGCCTCGTAGCTGCCTTGCCATAGGCCAAATGGCTTTATTTATCAGCCAATCAGAGCAACACATATTTGCAGCACACAGAAAGACATTCCCCCATTACTTCCCCTTTTCTGTCTAAAAAAAGGAAGGGTTTAACTTTAACACAGTAAAATTATATATAACAAAACAGTAACCAAGCAAAAATTAAAGTTATAATATCTAGTCTATTTGTAATTGGCAAAATTAAAGAAAATATTCTATCTATCCTGTATTTGTGAGTCTAAGGTTTCATATGTACCTTATCTCTTATCATAACCAAGGAAAACCATAATTATAACTATCTAGTCTTCAACTACATCAAAGACCTTAGAAGGATACAATATAACCTAAGTAAACAGGAAGTGCATTGTAAGTAATCTCCAAAAATCTATGACAGAGATAGCTGCCTGCCTGAACAGTCATCCAAACTTCTGCAATGTTGGGGTATCCATTTTTCAGCCTACAGGCCTAGAGTCTCCCAGTTGCTTCTCTCTGTGTCCTGTAGAATGTCTGGCAGTTTCTTCTCCAAAGCAGGAACCTGAAGGACCATCTCATCTTGTAAAGTTCAGTGGTTACCTTTCTATGAGTCCTGCATGTCCAGTCGATACAACATTTTGTCAAGCAGTCCAGGTAAGAACAGTTTCCTACCCAAATGGCTATTTTTCCAAGAAAAGATAAACCTCATATGGAGTGTCTTCAATGTCTATCCTCCTCTCTGAAGTAAATCAGTCCTGCCAGAAGCAGATGAGTGTCACTGTCTAGAAAGTCCAAGTTTTAAAAACATTTCAATTGCCATATTCTGTTGGTCTTTGAAGTGTTTGAAGACTACCTATCTATCTGAAATATACCTATATATACCTAGAAAACTTAACTAACATGACTACAAATTAGGTTATCATAGATGACTAATTATTAATCTGTATTTCTCAACTAATACACTACAATTTCAAATGAGTTGCACAAAATACTTTAAACAAGAGTAGAAATATACATACAGTATAACAAAATTAACTTTAAAATTGTATCAAAAAACTAAAATCCATAGCAATGAAAAACATTTCAAACAAGTTGTTGCTCTTTAAAAGTAGGTTCAATAATCTACCTTTTC
>CABHPQ010135694.1:14598-28008 GCA_902168405.1 Peromyscus aztecus
ATATATATATATATATATATATATATATATATATATATATATCAGATCCCCCTTTCTTCTTTTAGAAAGATATTGACTATGACCAATAACAATTTGTAACCAACAACCTAAACAAAGACAAACATACATAATCCACTTTTTGGGAATGTGAGCGCAGTTTTCTAGGCTACTTCCTGCTGATAAAGGGCGCTGTATTCTTATGGAGAGCCTGAGAAAATTAAGAATTATGGTCATGTCCTGACTGGAATAGTCTGTGAAGCTGCATTGTCTGAGCCAGTTGCCCCAAAACTGTTCTGGATATTGGATCATCAGTATCTTCAGTGTGAAGACAGCGATTGTTAGCCTTCCAATCATACCATGCAAGACAATCTAGTAAATCCTCTTATAATATACATTAATTCTTGTAATAAGAGGCTTTTCTGTGTCCTATCCCATCCTGTTGCAGGCTTCCAAATAATCACTCAGAGGCTAATATTAATTATAAATGCTTAGACAGTACCTTAGGCTTATTACTAATTAGCTCTTATACTTAAATTAATCCATAATTTTTTCTTTGTTTAACCACATAGCTGGGTGCCTTTTCTCAAGGTGGCATTCTCATCTTGCTTCCTCTGAGTCTGACTGGTCACCCTTGACTCCACCCTTCCTCTTCCCAGAAGTCTCCTAGTCTAGTCATCCCATCCTGGCCAATCAGGATTTTATTAAACAAATTCAAGTGACAAATCTTTACAGCATACAAGAGTATTGCCCCATAGCAAATTCTGTTGGTTCTGTTCCTCCAGTGAATCCAAGTAATATCTGTGATGTGAATGGCTTTTTGGCAGTGAATTGTCATCATGAACATAATAAATCTAGAGATAAGATCATTTAAAATTCTGTAGGTGCTGCTTTATTTATTCCTTGAGAAATAAAACACACAATAATTTTTATGATAATTTTGCTACTACTATTTTAATTCAAATATCCAAAAAGCTAAATTGATATAGAAGGAAGAAAACAAAGATACATTTATTTTTGAGTCCTACTTTCCAAAGTACATTTGTAACAAACATTTACTATTTGACAAGTAAGATCACTGTAAAGTACAAGTTGAAATTTTAAAGAAATACATGGATAATTTCCCTATTTCAGAAGTTTTGAATGCATTATAAAAAGATATGTTTTTCATTAAAAACTAAAATTATTGAATTTATCCATTGTGGTTGTTGCAATTAAGTTTTCAATAGTGCCTTGATCATTAATTATGTACATATTCAATTACAGTATATAGCTGAATAATGTCTCCCTGTACATCTCTACAGAAAGAAGACATTCTAATACCCCTCCTCTTAAACATTTTGAATACTCAACAGAGATCTCAATTCTCTTTGAGATTTCCTGGGTCATAATTATTAAAAGTGGGGCAGAATTTACTTATTTTAGCATTATTTTCCATCTATAAATTTGAAAAAATCAACTGTGAATATTTTATGCTTTTCTCATTATTTGATTCCTTAAAAAATCCATCACATTGTAAAGGAATTTTATTTTGTGTATCTAGTAGTCTGTGTATTAAATTCACTGATAGCCTTTGTTGAATTTTATTTTTAAAGACACAATAGTTTTTTTAGAAGGTCAGTGGAGAGGTGTATATCTTACTGTTTTGAGTTGACAATAAAGAGGAAAGATAAGAACTTGAGAAACACTGAATAAGATAGGCCTTGAAGTAGGAGATACAGATTCTCAGCTACAATTCAAAATGTGAAGTACTTGATTTGAGTGGAGCTTTTATGGACATTGATTGATTCAGAAAGTTGAGTACATTACACCATAGTAAAGTGAGAAGAAGAGAAAAACTAACAATACCAGAGGAAGCTGGATATGTATTGTCAGCCCATAACTGGATAACAGACGATGGGATAAAAGTGACTTTAAATGTTGAAATTACTTTCTTATAGAAGGCAATAAATTCCATGGTCTTAGTCTGAAAATAACACTACATTGTATATGAGGAAAAAATTCTTTATCCAGTGAAACACATTAAATGTGTTGAATTGTTGCTAAATGCAACTTAAGATTTCCACAGGCACCAGTGGTAGATGTTGAAGTTTCTTTGAATGCTCTATAGAAGATCCATGTCAGTAAACTAAGACACATTCTCTTCATTAAATGAAATTATCCTACTTTCTTACCTACAGGAGAAAACTGAATAATAGTCTCAACAAAATGATCATGTCCCAAACCAATCCTCCAAACCTGAGCACATATTATATTAATAAATTTGCTGATGTGATTACAAATGTTGAGATATGGAGACAACTTCTTTATTATTTGAGTAGATCCAACACAATTTAAAGAGTCCTTATTGGAGTCTGGAATGAAAAAAAATCAGAAAAGATATGGGATAGGAGATCTTCCTAAGTCAATGATGTTACTGAGCATCATGCTGCTGCCCTTGAAAAAGAGAAACAGGACACAGGGCAAGTAATGTTTAGAAGATGGGGAAATGGAGGAGCTAAAGGCTGCTATAAAACTAGGCAAAACAAAGTCCTGCCACCCCCAGAATGGAAGATCCTAATTATAGTATTAAGATAATAAATTGCATTTTCAAACAACTAAGATTGTGGCCAATATTTTTTTTCTTTTAAGAGCAGCAAAATAATTACTAAAGTGACACTGAGGTTATATAGAGCAAGAGAGTTAATGCTTATGTATAATGCATCTTTTTTTCCCGACTACTTCTGGGTAGAACTGAAATGAATGGCATTTACTTAGTGTATTTTGCTGTGGGGAAACACCCAAGCAAAAGCACTGTAGAGTAGAAAATATTTATTTGGTGGATTTCCCGGGTTACAGTCCATTGTTGAAGAAAACTCAAGTTAGCAATGTAAGCAGATAGTCACATCCATAGTAAAGGGCAAAGAGGGGATCACGGAGAGCAGCCTACATGGAACATCATGTGCCAGGGTTAGACAAAGAGATTCTGGGAAGCCATGGTTGAAGCCATAAAGGTGGGAACTCCATTGAAATAGATACTTCAAGATATAGAAGGTATCATGGGTTATCTTGCCAAGAAAGCATCATCTATAGAGAGTGGAACTGACCTAGTATAAGACAGAAGCTGTTTGAGGCGGGGGACTAGCTAGAGGAGTGGGGCTGTCCATGCCCTTTAGGAGCCAAGAAGTTTACATTTTAAGCCCTAGATGAAGGTCACAGATCTTGTATTTTTCTTACTGGATTTTGATTTTGTTTTAATGTGATTGTTCATTATGTTTCCTCCATTCTTACCCATTGGGATGAGAGTATTTAATCCCTGATATAATAATATGCTGGAAACATAGTGAATTATGAGTTTATAGGCATGCAAGGTTAAGAAACTGAAAAATTCAACTTTTAAAGTTTTTTAGACCTCTAAAATTAGACTATACTTTACATTTAAAGTAAATATCAGACACTGCAGGCAAGGGATGGGAACCTGTGTTTTCAGAATTATATGTTTCCATCAGGTTGACAGGAAATAGAGTTGTGATAGTTAGCTTTGATTGGCAACCTGTCACAATCTAGGGTTACCTAAAATAGGGGGTCTCAAAGAGGAAGTGTCTACATTGGGTTGGCCTATGAGAATTATCTTGATAAACTTACTTAAACAACCCAACTCACTCTATTCAGCACCATTCCTCAGTTTATCTGAATAATTGTACCAAAAGTGAAATGAGTATTAGGCATGACCCCTTCTCAATTTTGCATCCTTAGTACTTTGGATACTACTACATGGACATTGCTTTTATTGTTAAGTTCTGGTATCAACTTGGCCTCCTTCAATCTTAGTATTGCCGGCCTCTGTGCCTACCTGGAGAAGATATTTTCTATTGGCCCAGTACAACACAGTAAATTTCAGTGGTGCTGACTTTTATATTAATTACTGCTTCCTATTCAGATCCAACCCAAATACCATTATGTCTTGAAACTTCTTGTGCCAAATCAAACTGTGGCAGTGTATCAGTAACATCTACCTCTTGGAGCTACTTAAACCTAGAGTGAGGCTGATGTGGTCTAGAGCATTCATGTTCTTTCTTGAACAAAGAAATGGATTCTCTGTTCATTGAACAGCATACCCAATATGATATGAGAACATCATGAGAAAGTTTTCATCTTAAACTAATTTTTAACAGAGTTTTGCAGAAAAGGAATTTATTTTTCTACAGAATAGCAAACAAAACCATAAGCAAATGATATCAACCTATATCAATGTTGCTTTCAACATTTATTCAGTCATTTGTTTTCAAGATTGCTTCCAGTGCTGCTGCATTCTGAGGTTGACATTAGATCTAATAGCCACATCTTAGACACACATATACTTTGCTGATAATTGGGGTCATGAAAAAGTCACAAGGATGAAACAGGGAATATAGTTTAAAATTAAAACTATTCACACAGATTAGCTTGCAAAAGCTGATTGCGTGTAGACTGAAAGGTATAGGAATATTGACTACACTTTTTCTTAAGGGCAATTTAAATTTAAACAAGTTGAGTACACAATGGGTAAGCTGATTGAGTGTATAATTTTAAATAGTCTCAATGCATATTATTAACTTAGTTATAAATTTTGGGCAAAAGTTCAATTTCTAAAGGCAAACTGACAACAGGCATTTCCAAGAAATGTCATTCCTATACAAATTAGTTCAAAATGTATCAATTCAGCCTCATTCAGGTTCTTATGACTTAGCAGAATAAAGCCAATTTGAAGACAAAGGTATCCACAACTGCCCCCATCCCTGGTCCTATTCACTTTGAAACAACCCGAATCTCTCTTAACAGTCTTATCTTCCAGACTCTCAGGAGAATGGTTTACTAAGCTCTGCTCACAAGATTCAATGGTGTCTCCTGCACAAAGTTCTGAACCCTTCCACATTTAAGTAATAAAATTGCTCAAATAGCATAAGCACCATGACAAATGTTTACCACAGCAACAGCTTCATTGATGTTAACAATTTTTGGTTCACTTTTATTTCTTTTTTTATGTGATGAAACATCCTAAGGAGGCAAAAACCCAACCTAAGTGAGAAGGGATTTATTTTTCTTATGATTTTAAGTTAGAGTCCATTATTGCAAGAAGTAAATGCAGAAAATTAAAGAATCTAGTCACATCTACTCTCAAGAGTAAAGAGACAATAAATAAATGTATAGGCATACACTCATTTCACTTTCTCCACTTTTATGCAGTTCAAGACCCAAACCAAGAGAATAACACCATCCACGTAGGCTGAATATTCCAGTGTTCAAGAATGGAAAGATCTTCTATGTTCATGGATCAGTAGTGATCACACACACACACACACACACACACACATTTCTGAACAGAACACCAACAGTACAGATACTAAGAATAGCAATTAATAAATGGAACCTCATTGAAATGAGAAGCTTTTACATAGCAAAGGACACCATCATACTGACAAAGCAGTAGACGAGGATGGGAAAAGATTTTTACTAACTAAACTTTCAGTACATGACTAGTATCTGAATTATAAAAAAAACAAACAAAAACTGGACATCAAGAAAGGAAATAACTCAATTAAAAATGGTACAGATCTCAACAGAGAGTTTTCCAAAAGGGAACAGAAATGACTGAGAAGTGTTCAAATTTTTTTCAATATCCTTACTCATCAGGAAAACTCAAATCAAAACTAACTTGAGATTTTTGTCTTGCAGTAGAGATAATGGCCAAAATCAATAAAACAAGTGATAGTCATGCTGGCAAGGATGCGGAATTCCATTGCTGTTGGAACTCCAAACTTGTACAGCCACTATAGAAATCAGCATGGACATCCCATGGAAAGCTAAAAGTGGATCATCCTCAAGATCCTTGTGCACCACTCTTGGATATATACTGAAAGAATGTTCCATCCTACTTCAGAGACAATGGTTCAACCATTTCCTTTCTGCTTTACTCATAATCACCAGGAATTGGAAGCAACCTAGTTGTCAATTAACAGAGGATGGACAAAGAAAATGTGGTACACTTACCCAATGAAACATGACTTAGCTTTAAAAAAATGAAATTATGACATTCACTGGTAGATGGATGGGACTAGAAAAATCATCCAGAGTAAGGTAACCCTTACCCAAAAGTACAATTATAGTATGTATTCACTTATATGTCAATACTAGCTGTTAAGTCAATGATAATCCTTCACAAACCATATAACCATAGCGCTTAGGTATAGATGGAGGGGATGTGAGGAACAAGTAGATCTTCCTGAGAAAGAGCAATGGAATAGCTTTTATAGGTAGATGAGGGAGGCTGGAACAAGAAGAAGAGGAGTGAAGAAGGAGGTGATGGAGGGAACACTGGGAGAGATAGCTAAAATCCAGGGCCTTTTGAGGAGCAGTAAGGGCACAATACAGCAGAAGCTTCCTAAAATACATTAATAAATAAAGATGATCTAAATGAAACTGCCAAAGAATAGAGGATATAGAATCCCAGCTGGACATCTCCTGTAACTAAATGAACCACCCAGAACTAGGAATGGGTTATTGAGTTGTTGGCCAAAGGGATCCCCTTGGAACCCCCACACAATCTGGAATGTTGCCAAGACTAAAGATTGCTTTCCACAAACTGATATCAAGGCCATATTGCAGAAAACGACATCTGCACAAGTCATTGAGCATAGTGACAAGCTTGTAATCAAAATATATTCTATGAGAAAAAAATCTAATTTCAATAAAAGGGAAAATTTAAAAACATTAACTTCAGTTACTTTTACTGCACAGTTTTCATCTTTTAAACTAAACGGTCTTTCATTTATTTATGAACTTGAATTCTTAAAACAACAAATTTCACATAAATTGAGAGTTATCTACATTGAGTGATATCACATATATTGAGAGTTATCTACAATTCAAAAAATTCTGATAATATTGTGAGTTTTTATATCCCTTTACTTACTATGTGAGTTCTCTACTTCAGAAACTGTAAAGACCCCAATATAAGCCATGTATTTTTATCAATACTATCTTCTCAGCATCCAGGAATCTGAGGCAAGAAAATCTGGAGATTGAGGCCAGCCTGGATTAAATAGCCATTTCCAGGCAGTCCAAATTCTGTAAAATTTTGTATCATTTTTTTTCTCTTTCAAAGCCCTAACTCTACTCCCAAAATTAGTAATCTAATAGCCACAGTATTTAAATGATTTAAATTTTTCTTGTTTTATTTTCGGTAATCTATAAGATGAATTGCTAAAACGTCTTATTAATAAAAAAAAAACCAGAGCCAGATATTTGAAAGATTAGAGAGACAGAACAAGCCACAGTCAACCTCACCTCGCCAACTCCTCAACTGATCCTTAGTCCTCACCCCTGAGGGTCTCAGTTGAACTGCTTAAAAAGGCCTTTAGTTCCTGGTCCTCATGGCTTATATATCTTTCTGCTTCCTGCCATTACTTCCTGGGATCAAAGGCAATGTAACATGAATTGCTAAATGGTCTTATTAATAAAAGAAACCCCAAATCCAGATATTGGGGTTAAAACTGAAAGATCAGAGAGACAGAACAAGCCACAGCCAACTCAGACTATATGCCTCTGAGTCCTCACCCCTAAGGCTTTCTTTCAGTCTGAGGATTTGTGCAAACAGGATCAGCTGGGGAGTTGGCAAGATGAGTTTGGCTGTGGCTTATTCTGTCTTTCTGATCTTTCAGCTTTAACCCCAATATCTGGATCCAGGTTTTTTCAATTAAATAAGACCTTTTAAGATTCGTGTTACAGTAACCATAGATTAACGTATTTTTTCTGCAATTTCATATGTAATATTTAATTTCATTTTATTTATTTATTTTTAATTTTTATTTATTTATTTATTAACTTATTTTTTGGGTTTTCGAGACAGGGTTTCTCTGTGTAGCTTTGCACCTTTCCTGGATCTCATTCTGTAGACTAGGTTGGCCTCGAACTCACAAAGATCCACTTGCCTCTGCCTCCCGAGTGCTGGGATTAAAGGCGTGTGCCACCACTGCCCAGCAATTTCATTTGTTTTTCATTCTTGTAGTAATGTTGTAATTTATTTGGACAATATTGCCATATTATGGCATAGTATCCAATCATTAAGCCATGCTTATTTTGGTATCATACATTAACTTAGTATTATATACAATACTTTTATGCATAGATATATTCCATATGTATAAAACATGTATGTGTATACATAGAGATAGTTGTACATACATATATGTATACATCAGCATTTTATAATACATATATGGTACATATATTTCTAAGAATTAAGGCCATGCACTATGTGAGTAAAGTGAAATTATTTACAATATTATTTTCACCTATAACATCCAGATCAATTAAACATGCTGTAAATTTTCCAAGAATATTAATTAAATAATTTTATTATAGAAATTAAACTATAACATATGCCAACTATTTCCCTCAGATACTTATTTGGTAAATTAGAGATTATGAAATAAAAGATTCTGTATTTATTAGGTTTGAAATAACATCGATGATTGACTCTAAGCCTAGTAAACACTCAGTAGGAGAAATAAACCCTTGGCCATGTTTGCCAGGAAGTAAAGACAATGTTTCAATGTTTCTTGGCCTTGCTGAATTAAATTACATTAAGCAATGGTTCTCTATTAATACATTGTTATGGTACCAAAACAACAAAGTTGATAATGGGGTTTATATTAACTATCACATGAATATTGATTTTTGTTTATGAACAAAATTGCTTGTGAAAAATATTTAAGACAGAAAAAGATAAAATTTTTTGAATAACAATCCTTTATTTTGAAAATAATTTATGTATATTATTATATTTAATATTAAACAGCAACCCTGTAAATATGACATTTTTCTGTCTTCCTGAGTTCCCAGTTCACAAAACCAGACATTACTATTATAAAGAGCTATTTTTAGACTCTATTATTTTGGTCTTGGACCCAGGGTATTTTCTGTCTTTCTTTTACCTTTCATAAGAATTTTTAAAATTTTTTTCTATCATATTTTACAAACACACACACATACACTAATATTTTCCTTCTTAATGGTACTAAAATGAATTAACATAGACCTATTGAAGTGTCAGGAATCTTAGTATTCTAAATGCTTCTTTTCACTTTTAAAAGTCCTTGTGATCTTTTAATGAATGTTGTTGTGGGATATTTGTACACTGTGTGAAGATGTGTCACTGTGATTGGTCTAATAAAGAGCTGAATGGCCATTAGCTAGGCAGGAGGGGATAGGCAGGATTTCCAGGAAGAGAGAGAGAAAGTCTTAGGGATAAATCTAGGTGCAGGAGATGCCAAGGGGACATGGAACTAGTTGGACATACAGGACAGAGGAAAGGTAAGCAAGCCACATGATAGAATGTAGATTAGTAAGAATAGGTTAATTAAGTTATAAGACTTAGTTATAAAAAAAAGCCTAAGCTAAGGCCAAGCTTTTATAGTTAATATTAAGTCTCTTTGTTGTTATTTGTGGGCTAGTGGTTTGTACCATTATAGAATCAATGCTAGTGAAGTCACTGCTTCTCTGTATGTGCATATGACAAAAATGAATGATTTGACTCATTGTGCTAATTGATATAATAGGTTGTTGAAGTAAAACTTCAAAATATATCAAGATGTGCTTGGCCAAACATTATAGGAACTCAACTTTCATAAGTCTCAATGATTGTTTCAATTTCTCTCATATGTGCTTTTTCATAATAAGCGAGGTATTAATTACTGCCCAAATATTCTGCAAATTCTAAAAGTTCTGGTAAGTTATCAGAAACTACCTCCGCATTGCGTTACTTCTCTGAATATGACTTGCTTTAAGTGAAGCCTGGGTGCCCTAAATGAATACCAACTGGCCCATTACCACACATTCTTTGCTATGAAGGAAGTTCCTCGACCATTGTTGCATGGAATATTTGATGATGAATTATGCTTTCTGTATGACCAGTTCTGGCAGAAGCACTACCTACAGGGAAGGAAGTCTGTTTATAGGGCAGGTGTCTAACCTAGTTGAAAGAGAGTTCAGGCCCTTCTTGAGGAAAGTAGTCATATATAACCACCTGTCACTGAGTAACTAGAAGATTATCTAGGGTATGCTGCCATATAATGGTCTTAGCGTTGACTTATACTGCTACAAAACTGGATAATTTACTGTGATTATAGAACAATTTTCTTTGTTGAAGCAGAATATACACATCTAAATTAGTGCCTCATCTCCATCTCTGTTACTACAAGACGACAGTAGCAGGAGAAAGATGCTGACTGACATAAGTAGATGCCTAAAATGTATTAGGGTATTAGTAAGATATTAATGTATAAAATAGTAGCAAATTCTTCAAAACAACGTTTCTACCTCAGAACCATATAAGCATTTTGAGAAGGTATAGATATTCTTTTTAAAGTGAAGTTCAAGTACTATAATGTAAAGGGTTATGGTACTTTTCTTCCTACAGAGAAGTAGCAGTGATGGGAAGGCTTTTTAGATCTAGAAACTAAACAGTTATCATTTGTGTAAGAGACTTTGGGCCATTGTCTTAGTTGATCTATTAAACTGGTTATGCTTGGGACAACATTAAAGGATGCTCAACAACTGCTTTGGGCAAATGACGCTTGGGCCAGATGACCCAATAAAGTCAACAGTGCTTGGAATGTCAAGGACAGCAAAAATGCTGTTAGAATCATCTGAATGCCAACTCAGAACATTTTTTAAAGTTCTAACATCTTGTGAACACTGATTATCCTTCATTGAGATACAGCTTTTGCATTGCTACTGGGCTTTTGTAGATTCTGAATGCTTAAACAAAAGTCAGATACCTTACATTCTAAACTTCAAGTCAGCAACTGGGTGTTACACGGTCACCTTTCCATAATTTGAAGCGTGGTCATTAACTCTAATGTCAAGTGGAAGAATTAAGTATGAGATTGGACTAATTCATGACAGACAGGTATAAGTAAGTTTTAAAATGAAGTAGATTTCCCTTTCAATAACCGTTAGTTTATTAGTACTGATTGGTTATGTATGTTTCCAGTACCAGGGATGGTTAATCTTCTGTTGAGTGGGTCTTTAGTCCAGTTAGAGGGCTGTTGTTATTTCCCACTTGCGCATGCTACTATTGCACTTGGATGGGTCTGGTACTGTGCTGGTCATTGAGATGGTTGTAGATGTCATAGCTAGGTAAGACTTTTGGTTGCCTCCTTTGGATGCTTGCTTGGTGGCTTCTGGAAGTCACAAAAGCTAGTCCTCAAGGAGGGGGCACTCAAGTCAGTTCAAGCTCAAGGTGTCTCTGGGCACTGTTTCTTAAGTTTATAGTGTTTTCAACAAATGTGACTTACCTTCCAACTCTGGGGAGCAACCATGATCTCCCCGGAGCAGCAATAGACTTTTTACTTTACAGATCTTTTGGACAGCCCTAGACAGCAGCTAAAAAGAGGGCTTCCTGTGTATGACACTGGGCTTTCTGTCAGGTGGCCTTTGGCCTTTAGTGGAAGCACCTTCAACCCCAAATAAGAAAAAAATTCATTTAGTTATATAAGTATCTTTACATACATAATTGATGTATAATAGATTTTTTTTAGGCAAATAGTTAATAGTGTGATCTTTGTGGATTTTTCAGACATCGTCATTGTTATTTTATTCCCTCCCCTCCTTCTGTATTACTTCCCTCTCTCTTTTCTGAAAAGTACCCCCTCTTCCATTTCCACTATTAGAATACTTATATCCTTCTGTTCTCCATTACCCTCCTCCTACCTTCTGCTGTATTTGCATCCCCATACACACGAAAGAGCCTTCCCTTCCTATTTCCCTGATCAGATCACTAGTACTCTCTATTATTCCTCTCTCTATTGTTCCTCAACTTCCCTGTACTTCTAATGTTCATATTTTGCCATCCTGGTTGCCATAGTTACCACTATGCACTCACATATGAAGATTTGGATCTAGTGTCCTCCAGTAGGAGAAAACATGCAAGATTTGTCTTTCTGGGTCTGAGTTACCTCACTTAATGCTATGCTTTCTCATCCCATTCATTTACCTGCAAATGTCAGAATTTCATTTTTCTTTAAAGCTATACCTAATGAATAAGTATCTCATTGTCATTATCCATTCATCATTTGTAGGACTTTAACCAGACATCAAGACAAGGGGCACGTTTTCCTTCTCTAGTCCCCTAATGCCTCCAATTGTATTACTTGCCTCAGTGTTACTCACCTTGATACTTTTCCTCAAAGAAAAATCCAAACAGCTAAGATCCTTGAACTAAAGGTCAAAATAACCCAGTTGAGGCCATTCATTCTGCATTTCCCTGTTTAATTCCTCCCCAATCGAGAGTTTACTAGGAATACTACCTCAATAAAGGCAAAAGGAAACAATTCTGATATGTAATTAACTTTGAAAATGACCCAAAATAAGATTTCTGCGCCTCTTGGAGTTTCACAAGAAATTTAGTATGTTAAAAAGTCCAGGAAACTCATAGGAGACAAAGCAAACTCTAACTAACCCAACAAATATCACATAAATTTCACTATTGTTGTAACTCCTCATCTTGTTAGTATCTGCAACTTGTTCTCAGTTGGCTAGTTTAGCCTGGCTCTCCTGAAAATGTTTTCTAAAGTGATACAAAAAAGTAGATATCTATCTCTTTCACAAACACAGAAAAAGACCCCATGGGGAGATTTTTCAAAGACATGATGACATTACATTTACATGTTTGAAACTAGCTCTAATTTCCTTTGTGATTAATAATTATATCTGTTTTTTGCTTACATTTGAGATTGGCCAATGAAAAATGCCCTAATGCAGTTATTAAAAACATTGTTCAGATAAACTGAAACAGACTTCAAATGACGAATATAAAGAAAAGACTATTTACATTTGTATTTGTGAACTTTCTTTTCTAGAGAATAGCTCTTAAATAAGCTTTCTTTTGGTTTTTAGAGACAGGGTTTCTCTGTGTAGCTTTGCGCCTTTCCTGGAACTCGCTTTGGAGACCAGGCTGGCCTCAAGCTTACAGAGATCCGCCTGCCTCTGCCTCCCGAGTGCTGGGATTAAAGGCGTGTGCCACCACCACGTTTAAGCTTTCTTGATAATTTTTTTTCTATTTTTGTTTTATTGAAATTAGGCCAACAAAATCTTTGACCCACAATCTTTCTTGCCTGCAAGATATGCTTGAGCAATAGTAGCTCAGAGCTTGTGAAAGTGAGCAGTGAGTGTCTTGGCTAATTGGAGGCCCACACCATGAGTGGGAGCCCATGCCTGACACTGCCTGGATGGCCAGAAATAGTAGCAGGATGATACTGCCTGGATAGTCAAAAATGGAAGCAGAATGACCAAGAGACCTAGGGTAGAACCAAAAAAGATGGGCCAAATAAAATAAAATAAAACATCTATGAAAAGATTCTTACAATATTCTGCTATTCTCATAAATCAGTG
>CABHPQ010135695.1:0-16281 GCA_902168405.1 Peromyscus aztecus
GTCTGACTGTTTTTATTAGATGTGGAAAAATGAGGTCAGGTAAACCAGGCAGGGCAGGGCTGTCCAGGTACAGAAGATGAATTGTGTCTCAGCTATATTGGAAGAGGCAGGAGAGAAACAGGAAATACAGTAGTCGAAGATACAAGTGTTCTCTACATGCAGGGTTTTAAGCAGAGATTGTACTGTGAAAACTAACCTGGCATTGAGGTTTAAGGAGAGGTGAGGCCGTATGGCAGAGGCTGTTCCAATAGTCCAGGTGAGCATCCATCATCGCTAAGGTCTTCAGCAAGAGGTGTTTCCATCCTGATAGGACAGATCACTCAAATGCATATATATATACATTCTAAACGACAAATTTAAGGTGATGAGTGACGACTGCACATAGATTTTGCTTCTATTTCCATATTGTTTCCTTTAAAAAAAAATGGTGTTTTACCATTTACAACTTGGTTACCCCTTCGGTTTCTTCCGGACTGTCCTTTAATCCTACTTTTAAACTCACCCCTGTTACTTCAGAGCCCCCTTGGGTTCTTAAGATTTACATAAGTCTAGAAGTTAGCCAAGATAATCACCCCCTGAGCAGGCTTGTAGTAAAACATTAGATAGAGATTTTGTGAATAAAGTGACTTGAAATGTAAAATGTGATATTATTGTCTCCGTAATAATCAGGTACCTTAAAATTTTGACAGCTTACTCGGTGGGGTACAGATCTAACCCAAACGTTTTCTTGTCACTGAGCTACATCCCCAGCCCCACAGGCCAAAACCTTTTATTCCTTTCACATTTAGTCTTTGTAACAAGGGTGTTGTAAAGAACATAATTAACACCCAGTTCGCAAGAGGGAAAACTGACCCTAGAAGAGCTGAAGTGGTAAGTGTGTGATCACACAGTCCACTTAGTCTCTCTGGATATAACTAGCTGGCTGGATAGATAGGTAGGAAGATAATACCCCCTCCCCCCGAATAACTTATTGGATAAGTTTCATAATTTCTTGTTGCTTTGTATTTAGTACAGGTCCAAGTCGGAAGGGAAAGTTAGAGAAACTTTGAGGAAGTGTACGTTAATAAATGGCCTACTTTTTTAGGGCTTGTTTTTATTGTAAGTTGTCTAACTTGTTTTTACCAGTGATGGAATTTCCAATCTTTCAAAATAACATTATCCTTTTTATTTTTATTTTATTTTTTTAAGACGCTAGCTTTCTCAGCTGCGGTTTTGGGGATGATGTCCACTCAGGCTGAACTGTGAGCACTTCCCTTCTTCTGTTTTGCTTCTTTAGGTGGATGCCAGTGAGGAGAAGCGAAAGGAAGGAGGCAAAAAGAAGAGCAAAGACGGAGGTGGAGATGGAGGTCGAGCAGAGGTAATACAGGCGGCCACCATAGAGGCTTGGGTTGCGGAGGCTGGCGGGGAACGGGGGACCGTCCCAGACTTGCCCTACGTGAGGAGTGTGTGTGCGCACGTGTATCCATCGCGTGTCACACATGTGGAAGCCAGAGGACGCCTTGCAGGTATTCCTTCTCCACTGGGGACGGAGCTCAGGGATTAGGCTTGCTGACCCCTGTGTAAGGATTCTGATGGCCACTGAGGGCGGTAAGGTGGGACTAGGGTAAGGAAAACTTAAGAAGAAGAGTTTAGAAAAGAGCCCTAGAGGGACAAAGGATTTGCAGGTACTTGACAGTGCAAAGGGACACGTGTATTATTGTCAGATGACCTCACCGTGGATTTAGACGGAAACACGAGAGATGAAGAGTGTAGAGGAAGGGCTGTGGTTGTCACTGGCTGCCAAGACTGGATGCTGACTTTCTGTTTCTTTAAGTGAGGTGTTAAGGGGTCGGGGCTCAGTGTTGGGCTCCTACAAGGACGTAAAGAACCGAACAGAATCCAGTCTCTTGATTCCTTGCTTATTGCTTGGGTCTGTTCCTGGGGTCTGGTTTATCTATATCCAGAAAACTCTGCAGTTCCTGGGCTCAGTGACACGGAACTGGCAGTTCAGTGCCATCCCAGAATGCACTTGGTTCCTGGTGCTTGAGGAGGCGGTTCTGCATGTTGTTCTGCTGGTTTTGAGTTTGAACTGCTATAAACTGTGCTTTGCTTTTTGCATTTAGTCATTGCAGTTTTATTGGGGACCCTGGGAAGCTGCTGGGATGTTGGAGCACAAAAGACTAAGCTTTTTTAAAGTAACTCAATAAATGGACTTTAAAGAGCGGGTTATATAGCTGGAGTAGTGATTGATGTTCCTTCATTAGTCCTGGCGTTTCGGAGCTAGAGGAGGAGAATGCTGAGTTCTAGACCAACCTAGGATACGTAGTGAGACCCTGTCTTAGAAAAACAAAACACAAACCCTGTTTGTATGATGCTGACTTGCTAAGCTTAGAACCACTTTGGTTTACAAAGTGGCTTTACAAGTGATGCAGGATGGTGTTGCCTGTGTTCAGCCAATCTCTGTTCATTTTACACCAGTGTCATTGTGTAAAATTGTTGATAGTGAATCTTAAGATTTGCAATTAAAGAGTAATATGCATGTATCTTAATTTCCTTGTTATACTTTGGCTGGGATTGTGTGTATTCTCCCATTACAGATTGAAACATGGCCTATTAATAGGAAACAAGCAGTCCAGTGACTCTTCTGAGAATTTTAAGTGCATATGTGATTATTTTGTGTTTTAAATTATCTTTCAAAATAAAGAGTGGACAGTGATGTGTCCAAGACCTTGCCTTCTCTGTGCTCCCATCATTTGCAAACTCGTCATGGTGACCTTCTAGGGACATATGCAGGTTTTACCCATCTCCATTTCCAGAGTCTGGCATGGAGCACATTGCTCAGTTAATAAATATTGAGGAAGTTTAACTAAGTTATTTTGTTTATAAAATGCCGAGTAGATATGGAAATAGACTAATAAGACATGGAGGGTTGGTGGGAAGGGATAATCAGACACATATTGGATAGGCTGAGGTTGGGGTTGTCTTTGTACAGTGATGGACTATGGCCATTGTTAGTTCAGTGGTTCTTCATCAGTAGTTGTGGAGTCCTGTGATAATCTGGTGGAATTGTAGGTGTGTGTCATCAGGCCTGGCAATAGCTGACAATTTCTGTATATGTACACAAGTAGAAAGTCATAGTAAAAGCAAACCACTTCTTTTTTATTGCTGTTAATGACCATGTTACTACCAGAGCACTGTTGTGGAATATTTTAAGATGTGTTACATTTGTTTATACTCTGGAACATTTGTTTAATGATGCGAAGATGTGTTGCATTCTTTTATGTTGCATTTGTTTAACTCTGTGAAGCTGTGTTACTGTGCCTGTCTAAAATACATGATTGGTCTAATAAAGAGCTGAACGACCAATAGCGAGGCAGGAGAAAGGATAGGCGGGGCTGGCAGGCAGAGAGAAATAGAAGGAGAAATCGGGGACCAAGGAAAAATGAGCGAGAGAGACAGAGCGAGAAAAGAAGGGGCTAGCCACATAGCCACACAGCCAGCCATGGAATAAGAGTGAAAGTAAGATTTATAGAAGTAAGAGAAAGGTAAAAAAGCCCAGAGGCTAAAGGTAGGTGGAATAATTTAAGTTAAGAAAAGCTGGCAAGAAACAAGCCAAGCTAAGGCTGGGCATTTATAATTAAGATTAAGCCTCTGTGTGTGATTTATTTGGGAGCTGGGTGGCAGACCCCAAAGAGCTAAGAGTGAAAAAACAACCATCAACAGAGCAAAGTGCTTTGAACCTGTAATCCCAGCCTTGGGAGGCTGAGGCAGGAGGATCATGAGTTCAAGGCTGGAGTAGGATACATGGTGAGTTTGAGCTCTCCAAGGAGGTGGTGGGGGTGGGAGATGCTGTCATTTGGAGATGGAATTATCAGATTCACTACTTGCTTGAGAAATAGTATATTCATATAATATATATATTTGTAACCTTTTTTGTAGCTGGAAGATTTCCTGTGGCCTGGCCTGCTGGCAGTAGGGACAAATCGCTCCCACTCGCGTCACCCAAGTAAACACACAGAGGCTTAAATTAATTAAAACTGTTTGACCATTAGCTCAGGCTTTCCATTGACTAGCTCTTACACTTAAACTCAGCCCATTTCTGTTAATCTATGTGTTGCCACGTTTTCTGTGGCTTTACCTGTGTGCCATTACATGCTGCTCTCTGGACGACGGGCTGACATCTCCCTCGCCTTCTTCCTGTCTCCCTCTTTGAATTTCCCACCTGCCTCTAAGCTGCCTTGCCATAGGCTAAATGGCTTTATTTATCAACCAATCAGAGCAACACATATTCGCAGCATCCAGAAAGACATTCTCCCATCACTTTTTCTTTGTCAAACTTTTTGGGAACTTCAGTGGTGTTTTATATAAAATATTCTGGCTAATTGTATTGAGTATACAGGCAATAGTAATGTGTGCTATTTTATTTAAATAATCTGAGAAAGATGATCATGGCATCTTTGAATTGGAGGAATATTTTCTTTAGTAGGATCCTCTAAGTCAAATAAAGTTTTGGTTGGCTCTGAGTTGGCCTTAAAACCAACCAGCTGCACAGAGTGCCCCTGATTAAGATTCTAACCATCTGGTACATTATTGTTTCTCTCCATGCAGTGTTGCTCATAGCTGAATTTATGATCATTTAGTTAGAACCAGTCTTGAGGCTGATCATGCCAGGCATGCAGCTCTTTTAGTAGAGTAATTGTTCAGCATGCAAGAAACCTTGGTTTCACTTCCGAGGAACACACAGACCAGACACATATATTTAATCCTAGCCCTTCTGGTGTTAGGAAGATTGTGAGTTCAAGGTTATCTTTGAGACCCTGTCTCAAGAAGCAAAGAAGGAAGACCTTAGGAAGGCATCCTACGAGGAAAATAGTCACTGGAACAAACTGTAAATTACAAAATGGTAATTGGTTATCAATTCAGGATGTTGGCAACTCAGGGGCTTATTTTTATGCTTTTTAAAAATTTTTTGAATAAAAATCACAGTCACCCATTTTCTTCATTTATTCTTACTTAGGACTAGATTAATGTCAGTGATTATTGTGATCTATGAGCCACTCTGGATTTTTTTTTTTTTTAAAGACAGGGTTTCTCTGTGTAGTTTTGGTGCCTGTCCTGGAACTCACTCCGTATACCAGGCTGGCCTTGAACTCAAAGAGATCCTCCTGCCTCTGCCTCCTGAGTGCTGGGATTAAAGGCGTGTGCCACCACCGCCTGGCCACCACTCTGGATTTGTCATCATGGATTTTTGTGTTATATATCATTATATGTTATTATATTATTATTGTTTCCTAAAGCAAGTGTTACTGATTACTTACTGCTTCGTTTGTTTGTTTACAGTTGAATCCTTGGCCTGAATATATTAACACACGCCTTGATATGTATAACAAGCTAAAAGCAGAGCATGATTCTATCCTGGCTGAAAAGGCAGCAAAAGATAGTAAGCCAATTAAAGTCACTCTGCCCGATGGCAAACAGGTGGACGCAGAGTCCTGGAAAACCACACCATATCAGATTGCATGTGGAATCAGGTATGCACACACCTCCTTTGACCATCTATGGTTTAGAATGTAACCAAATGTTCATTTATTGTCTTGCCGGGTATGTCCTGATATTATTCTTAGGCGTCTGCTAAAGATGTTTAGTTTACTTAGTTGAGATCTTTGAAAATCAAGGTGATGTGACTTTATAGTTCAGACTCAGTGTTAATTGCTGAAGGCTCCTATCTTCGTTTTCTCTTAGGAAGTAACTTATTAGTCATTCTGTTAGGATCATAGACCTGCAGAGGCAGGACAGTGTTCACCAACTTTTGCTTAAGTGTCTCAGTTTTGAGCTTATTTATGACGGTAGGTCACCTCACAGGGAAAGTTAAAAAAAACAACTGCCATATTGTATATGAAAAAGTATGTTCTGTGTTTATAACCCCACAAAGATCTGTATATATTCTTAAAACTTACTGGATTGGAAGAAATTATGAATAACTAAGGATTTTTTCACATACTTTGTGACAGAGGAAAAGCCATGGCTTGGGGGCACTGTGTTGTATTTTAATATCTACATCACCTGGATACACTTGAGAAGCAGGTGCTAAACGTGGACGCCTCTTTTGACATCATTGTTTCGTTTCCTCCTAAGAACAGTGGTTTTTAATAACTGGCCTTCCTCAGATCTTGCCAGATAACCACCTTGTTTCCTTTGGATTTTAAGTCAAGGCCTGGCTGACAACACCGTTGTTGCTAAAGTGAACGGAGCTGTTTGGGACCTGGACCGCCCGCTGGAGACAGACTGCACTTTGCAGCTTCTCAAGTTTGAGGATGAGGAAGCCCAGGCGGTAAGTTTCTATCCGGTGTTTATTAGAACGCAGTGAAGATGACCCTGAGCTGCATAGGCCAAACAAGTTCTTTCGTTTCACGGTGTTGTTCTGTGGCTCAGTGGTTTTCAGGTCTAACCTGGAGGTCACAGTCGCTTATGGACGTCTCTCACTATTTATTCCTTTGGGGCCTTGGTTGTAGATCCTGAAAACATTGCTTTGGGTATATTCCCATCTGTGTCTTTCAAACAGTAACTCATCATGTCTCAACCAAGACTAAAGCCATGTTATTTTTTTCTTTACATTTTCAGGTATATTGGCACTCCAGTGCCCACATAATGGGTGAGGCCATGGAAAGAATCTATGGTGGATGTTTATGTTACGGCCCACCAATAGAAAATGGGTTCTATTATGATATGTACCTCGAAGAAGGGTAAGTTAAGACACTGAATGAAGGGAAAATCTGAGTGGCCCTGAGTCTGTGGGTAACATTTAGAGAATTGTCAATGAAGGAGACGGATCTACAGCTCACAGTATAAAGCTGCTAGTTACAGTTATTGACAAAAGTTGGAAATATTGAGAGTTGCATGTAGTGAAATCTCTGAGATTGGTGGAAGTGTGCCAGAGGCATGCTGGGAAATCAAACAAGCTCTCCTTTTCCTTTATGTTATTATTATTATTATTATTATTATTATCATTATTTTGGTTTTTTGAGACAGAGTTTCTCTGTGTTAACAGTCCTAGTTGTCCTGGAACTTGCTTTGTAGACCAGGCTGGCCTCGAACTCACAAAGATCCATCTGCCTCTGCCTCCCAAGTGCTGGGATTAAAGGCATGTGCCACCACCGCCCGGCTTCCTTTATGTTATGATGGACCTTGGGGGGATGTCACTTGAGAGAAAGTTCTCCACAATGGCGGAAGTAGAAGACCATGAAACTATAAGTGTAATTTATGGAAAATCTAACATTAAATTCTAATATATGATGCAAGGCTCTATTGTAAAGTAGTAGAGAAAAAAGTCCCTGCATTGATTCAAATGGAATATGGAAAGACTGCTTTTTTTTCCTCCTTCAGGGGTGTGTCCAGCAATGATTTCTCTTCCCTGGAAACTTTGTGTAAGAAGATCATTAAAGAGAAACAAACTTTTGAAAGATTGGAAGTGAAAAAGGAAACGTTACTAGAAATGTTTAAGGTAATCTGAGCCATAACCACTTTGATTTTATTAGCCAGTCCTTGAAGTAGTACATCCAAGTTTTCTCTAGAAAAACATGAAACCCAGGCGTGCCCTAAAGCTTGTGCTTTGACTCACATTCCAGCTGCATGTTTAGAGATAAACACGAGAGGCCGTTGTGATGTCTTATTTCTCATTTTCAGTACAACAAGTTCAAGTGCCGGATACTGAATGAAAAAGTAAATACTCCGACCACGACTGTCTATAGGTGAGCATATTGAGTGCTGTTGAACGCAGCTGGTACGGCAGTCTGCCTTTGCTAAAATTCCTTTTATTTCGTCTTTAGATGTGGCCCTTTGATAGATCTCTGCCGCGGTCCTCATGTCAGACACACTGGCAAGATTAAGACTTTAAAAATACACAAGGTAAGGCATGTGAATTGTCTAGAGTACTTACGCCTCAGTTTCCATCGTTTTCTCCTTTCTAACATTTTGTTTCTTGTCAGTACACAGAGGATCACAGGTTTTGGTTTTAAAGCTGTGTCCAGACTGGGGTATTGTATGTGTCTTTTGTACTCCAGGACTCATTACCAGAGCTACCATATGGGGACGGGTTGGGAGGAGTCACAGAAGCTGGCAGTCACAGGCCATTGTGGCTTCAAAAGTTTTGAGGCTCGGTGTTGGAGTTTGGCTAATGATTACTCAAGTTGCTGTTTTTCATACGACTAATCCTGTCAGTTTTATGCTAACTTAGAAATGCTGGAATTATGAGCGAGTTCTCTGAGTCGATTCCAGGTGCCTTTCCTTGTTTGCTTGGGTTCCTTTCCATTTTCATATGATTTTTGTGAGAGGAGTCCTGTAGTTCATGGGATTGTGATCTGGGGAAAGAGCCCTGAGAAAAGCAAGCAGAAAATTCTGTGCTGTGGAGTGAGTCTACCCACTTGGAGTAGACCTCAAAACAATGGGAGACATTTACTAGGACTGAGTGTTGTGTGTAGTTTCCTTGTCAAAGAAGGTGATTGTGAGAAATAATACACTGTTAATGTGAAATGTTGACAAAATTTAAATGTGTCGTTGTTGGTCCGTGCTTTTAGAACTCCTCCACATACTGGGAAGGCAAGGCAGACATGGAAACCCTCCAGAGGATTTACGGCATTTCATTCCCCGACCCCAAACTCCTGAAAGAGTGGGAGAAGTTCCAAGAGGAAGCCAAAAACCGCGATCATAGGAAGATCGGGAGGGTACGTTAAGGAACGGTGGTGGGTCTCGTTTGAGTTTTCCTCCAGTTCACTTGAGTTGAGCCTGTTGGGTTCGAAGTTTTGCTTGCTATCTCTGACTTTGGATTTTTTTTTTTAAACTTTATTCCTCTATAAAATGAAGTTTACTGCTTGAGGGCCCTGACTGCTAGATCTGCCCCACCGCTCTTAACTGCTGGAAATAAATTACCGCAATGAGGAAGGTAACAGGGATTGGCAGGTCCCTCCCCAAGGGCTTTTAGCTATGCCCCTGTCTTTCATTATCAGGGTGTTTTTCTTTTCTCCTCCTTGCCATTCATATACAAGCAAATTGTAAAACAGCAAATGACAAAACCCAGATCTTTCCTGGGAACTTCGTCCCGTGCCACTGTTTCCTCACCCTGGCTGGACTGACGACTGTCAGGGAGGTGACAGATCTGTGCTACGTTGTTAATCATCTGCAATTCTGTACCACTAAATTGTACCCAAGAAACAGTAGCATGTTTTCTGTAATATTGGCACAGTTGAAGTTTGGAGCACTTCAGAATTGGCAGAATTCTGAACTGAGGAACACCAATCATTTACACATTTAGAAACAATCTTTTGCTCTTTTATCCAGGACCAAGAGCTATATTTCTTCCATGAACTCAGCCCTGGAAGTTGCTTTTTCCTGCCCAAAGGAGCCTACATTTATAATACACTTATGGAATTTATCAGGGTAAGCTTTATTTGTTACGGTCTTCTAAAGAGTTAGGATATAAGATCATTTTATTAGCAAGGGTCTGCTAAAGGAAAGATAAATCTGTATTGGAGGGGAAAAGAAATACAATTTTTTTTCTTTGAAGTTTGCGACTTCAAAGGTGTTTAATGGTTAGGGGTGACTGCTGCTCTTCTAGAGGACCCAGGTTCAGTTCCCCAGCACCCACATCAAGTGCCTCACTCACCCTCCAAAGGATCTGTTGCCCTGTACTGGCCTCTGCAGGCCCCTGCAGGCACATAGCATTCACTCAATACACACACATCAAAAGAAGTTTTTAAAAAGTTGGGTCTGGAGAGGTGGCTCAGTGGTTTAGAGTAGTGACTGTTCTACCAGAAGACCTGAGTTTTGATCGCAGCCTCCAGTCATGCAGCTCACAATCATGGACAGCTCCAGAAGATCTCATGCTATCTTCTGGTCCCCGTGGGTACCCACGCTCAGGTGGCACACATCCACATAGACACACAGACTCATGCACATGAATACTTTTTTTGAAATGTGAAAGGTCTCCTGAAGTCTCTAGAGTCATTCTAATGTGTGACTTTGTCCATGGGAGCATGCAGACACCCAGAGAGGAGCTCCTGAGCTTGAAGGCCCGGAGGCCTTTCACCCGGGAATGTGCTGTGTCTTAACCGTTTGTGTTTTCTTTTCAAATTACGAACTATTTCAAGCCTGTATTTAAAGAGCACAGTTAGGGTTACTGGCCACAGATTTAACGTATTTGCATTGGGCTATGTTTGTCCACAGTTTTTGTAAAAAGAAAACAAGGAGTACATACTTTTTTTTAAGAAAGACCCCTTTGAAACTGTTGTGTGGTTGGTATGGCTCCTTTACCCTGTGCTTTACATCTCCATGTACATGTATCTTTAACTTATTTTGTGATGTGTGTGCCTCAGTTCACATGTATGGTCTTGTTGGGCATGTGCATTAGATAATGTACTCCCAGCTTGTCTGTATTGTATTCCTCAATGCCTACCGAGGAGTGCTTGTTTCCAACACAGTAGCTTATGCACTTACATGCACAGTGATACATGGTCTATGTTCCTGTACTGCAAGCCATGCCATGGTAGCATTATTTCTGTGAGTTTTGGTGCACCGCCTGCAGACGGCGTTTCTGAGTTGTGGTCTATGTGCCTGTGACTTCACTCAGCAGCGTTAAATTGCTCTGTAGTTCTTTTCTCCCTCCACAAAGGCGAGCGTTGGCTTCCCTGTATGTGTGCTCTCCTCCAACAGAGTGAGTACAGGAAAAGAGGATTCCAGGAGGTCGTCACTCCAAACATCTTCAACAGCCGGCTCTGGATGACCTCCGGCCACTGGCAGCACTACAGTGAGAACATGTTCTCCTTTGAGGTGGAGAAGGAGCAGTTCGCCCTGAAGCCCATGAACTGCCCAGGACACTGGTAGCAAGCAGCTTTGTGGTTTTCTTCCTCTTTATTAAACTTACCTGTGTGTGTCTGTGTGGAGTATGTTCCACATGTCTGTGGGTTCCTGCAGAGCTCAGATGAGGCTGTTGGAGTTGCTGGAGTTACATGATTATGAGCTGCCCCATATGGGTGCTGGGAACTGAATCTGGGTCCTCTGGAAGAGTAGCAAGGCTCTTAACCCTCCACCTTCTCTCCAGCCCTGCAGCTTTGCATTGCTTTTAAAGATTTTCTTGTGCTATAAATGGTTCTAGATTCCTTTAGCTCCTTTGAGAGAGATATCAGTGGAGAAAGGAGACTGAGGAGGAGGAGGTCTGAAGGGAGCCGGGGGAGAGCATAAGGGTAATAGAATACCTATGCCATGAAAGCAGAAAGCCAATAACAACAAGAAACTTAGTGATCAGAGTAAGACTGAAATGCAACACTGTTGTCATCACAGCGTTGTGCTGATTAGACTCCACCTTTGTAGACCTTCAGGAGTGGTCCTGGGCTTAGAGCCGCAGACAGGCAGAGGATACTGGAAAGGGGCTTAAATGTGGGGCATAGCGGAAGACCAGTATTCCTACCCTTCCTTCCTTCTTTGGGAAGAAATGTGTTTTAGCAGAACCCATTGCTGATGAGTTAAAATCCTTGGGAAGCCCTTCCCTGTGTCTCTGCCTCAGATTGTGAAAGGTAGATGAAAAGTGACTTCTGAGAGGCCTGAGAGTGACGTGGATATAGATAGATAGTTTGTTCGTGTGTGCAGCTGCAGAGGCAGGTGATTCAGGCAGAGGTGCCGAGAGGGGAAACACCTTTAAGAACCTGGGTCGTAGAGATCAGGGAACAGCCCAGTTCAGTTTTCACAGCATTAAGTTTTTGAAGCGCTTTGGGCCACACTAGAGCAAGGCTGATATCAGTTTCCAGTGTTAGAAGTAATTTATGTACAGCTGAAAATATTTCTTCATTATGAGCCTTTCATTAACTCTTCATATTAACTGAATGTAGTCTTCATATTAATGGAAGTGCTGAGCACGAGGATTTGGCTTGAAGCCTTGGGGATACATTGCTTTATTCGCTCTTAGCCACAGTTAACTGCATTGTAGCTTACCCGTCATTATACTCACACAAGTGCTTCGATTGCTGTGTGAAGCTTGGGGCTTAAAAAGTGTTGCTTGTGGCAAACTAGTGGCTTTTTGTCAGCCTTTCATGTTACTAAGTAATATCTGAGGGAGAGTTTTTCCTTGTGAATTTTTAGAATTGTTCTTTTTGTTGTTACTTGTGACTCACCCGAGGCCTCACAAGTGCTGGGCAAGCAAGCGCTGTGCTCCGGGACTGCATCCTTCACCGCTGTGCAGTTAAATTTCCATGGGCTTTGCTTTGCTTTCTCCTTCAGCCTCATGTTCGATCATCGGCCAAGGTCCTGGCGAGAGCTGCCTCTGCGGTTGGCCGATTTTGGTGTGCTTCATAGGAATGAGCTCTCGGGGGCTCTTACAGGACTCACGCGGGTCCGAAGATTCCAGCAGGATGATGCACACATTTTTTGTGCCATGGAGCAGGTATAGTGAATGCCCTATGGAGCAAAATCCTCTGACAGAAGTGTTTAAAAGTGAGAAAAATAACCACTTGTTTTTTTCTTTCTTAAGATCGAGGATGAAATCAAAGGTTGTTTGGATTTTCTTCGCACAGTATATAATGTCTTTGGATTTTCATTTAAATTGAATCTTTCTACTCGCCCAGAAAAATTCCTTGGAGATATTGAAATATGGAACCAAGCCGAGAAAGTAAGTGATGTGTTTTTAGTGTGCTCGAGAACTCACACAGTTCTAGGAAGTCTTCTTGAGTGGACACAAGCAGAGAAAGATGACAGTGTTTCTGGTGTGCAAGTGGACTCATTTTTTCTGTATGGTCTTAAGTGCTTTCGAGAGGCCTAGATGTTTTCATACTCCGGCAGTCACCAAGCTGTAGCTTCATGCTCTTAGGTAGACACGATTACACAGCAGACTGCAGGACTCAAGAAAACACCCAGGAGACTTGCACATCTACATTAGCTGGAAAGAAGGAACGTGGCAGATGAATAAAATTTCAAATCCTTTCTGCTTTGTCTGTCTGTAGCAACTTGAAAACAGTTTGAATGAGTTTGGTGAGAAGTGGGAACTGAATCCTGGTGATGGAGCTTTCTATGGTCCAAAGGTCAGTCTCCTAGAATATTCCCGTAATATTCTGGGTTTTTAGAATTTTAGTTGTGGGTAAAGAAACATCCCTTTAAATTGGGAACAAAGAAAATGAGGAGCATCTTATCGTGACTCAGTGTTTGCTTTTCAGATTGACATACAGATAAAGGATGCCATCGGCCGCTACCACCAGTGCGCCACCATCCAGCTGGATTTTCAGTTGCCCATCAGATTCAATCTGACTTACGTAAGGTGAGCTGGTCTCTGCTCTGAGCTTTCGGCCGTACCTAGGACAACATATCTAATAAGATAAAACAACTTCCTCTTTTCTGTAGCCATGATGGCGATGACAAGAAAAGGCCCGTGATTGTTCACCGAGCCATCCTGGGCTCCGTGGAAAGAATGATTGCCATCCTCACCGAAAACTACGGGGGCAAATGGTAGGTCCTTCTGCTTGCTCTCCCCGCCGTGAAATTGTCCAGAAGAAATGTCTCATGCTTGTGAAGGGGAACCAGACTCTAACCCCAGTTTTCATATAGTGTTTGTTGGGGCTAGAAGTGTGGTAGTTCGGAGTGGGATCTATGTTACCCCTCAGCACACACATACCCCGAAATACTTGTTATTAATAATTTTTTTGTATTTCAAAACTTGATTTATTTGAATATTACATAAGGAGCTGGAGAGATGGCTCAGCAGTTAAAAGCACTGGCTGGTCTTGCAGAGGATCTCAGTAAAATCCATACATAATTTGTTTTTGATTGTTTCTGGCTTTGATTTTTTTTTTTTTTTTTTTGCCTGAATGAATGGATAGGTTTTTGAATTATCTTGTTCAGTTTTACTGATCAGAATAAGCAAGTATTTTGCCATATTTCAGAAGCGAAGCAGTTTTTTAATTGAAAAAGAAATAAACAAAACAAACCGAGTCAGTTGACAGTTCTCAGTGGTTTTATCTAAACCCGAAGTAGTTAGAAGGAGCCCAGTGTTAGCAGCACCCAGGATAGTCTTCCATGTGGACTGTATAGGGTTAAAACTTTTCTAAAGTTATGGGTTACTGTCATTCCAGTAATTAGATTGGGCTAGTTCAGATGTGACATTTTTCATACTTGTCAACGAAATAATCCTGGTTCAGTTCAAGTTCCCACAATCAAATAGAACCCTGGTGCGCATTCTCTTGTATGCTTAGTTTTTCACCCAAATTCGGGGTCCATTGGGAGAATCCCACATCGAATGTAGAACGTATTGCCTTCTCCAGCCGCTGTGGCTTTCAGCTACGTGGTACAGAACTTGGGCGATGAGCAGTCTTTCCGTCTCGAATGTGCCCAAGCCCACACTCACTGTTGTTATTTCTTCCGTAGGCCTTTCTGGCTCTCTCCTCGCCAGGTGATGGTAGTTCCAGTGGGACCAACATGTGATGAATATGCCCAAAAGGTAACCCCTTAAACAGGAGTTGGCTTTCAACTTAAATTTGTTTTTAAGCTTTTGCAATGGGAATTTTTTTTTTTTTTTGGTTTTTCGAGACAGGGTTTCTCTGTGTAGCTTTGCGCCTTTCCTGGAACTCACTTGGTAGCCCAGGCTGGCCTTGAACTCAGAGATCTGCCTGGCTCTGCCTCCCGAGTGCTGGGATTAAAGGTGTGCGCCACCACCGCCCGGCAGCAATGGGAATCTTATTGTGTAGTCCACAATGGCCTTGAACTCAGCTTCCTGTCTTCAAGTCCCTTGAGTAGTTGGGATTGAGAGTGGGCACCACCACGCCCATCCTGGTAACTGTGCTTTTAAGCTTTGGATTGATAAGCCATATACTCTTATCAAATCAAGCTTGCACTACATCAAAGAGTGTAACTTTTCTATGTCTGATAGGCCTGGATGTTACACTTTCGAGATTTTTCTTAATGGTTCTGTGACCACATGTATTCGCTTAGTGTTCAGACATACTTGTGTATTTTAATGTTTGGTGTTGTAAAGAAATGAATTAGCAAACATAGCCTAACCTGTATTATTGCATTAGAGTTACGTATCCCACTGAAGTGCCTGATATTTGCTGGTTTATTCATTTGCTAATGCAAATTTCTTCAGTGGCTTGAAATTCTTTTCATCTTATTGTCGTGGCTGGTCAGTGTCTTGCCCCTCTAGCAAATGTGTAAACAGTCCTGGGAGCTTTGCACCTCAAAGAACAATCTGTTCTCCTGTAGTGATTGATTGCTCCATACTAAAGACTTGGACATGCTTAGCAGTCAGTCAGTGAAGAAGCCTGGGTGTGGTTGGTGGTCAGCCTGCAGCCCAGTAGCTGGGTGGGTGAAGTAGGAGGAGAGCAGCGTTTGAGGCCAGCCTGGACTATAGAATGAGATTTCTGTCTCAGAAATGCTAGGGGTGGGTAAGCTGTGGCAAGATGGCTCAGTGAGTTAAAGTGCTTGCTGTTCAAGCCTAACAATATGAATTTGATCCTTGGAACCCACATTAAAAAAACAAAACAAAACAGATGCAGACATACATAATCCCAACACTCCCATAGTGAGATGGAAGGTAGAGACCGGAGGATGGCCTGCAAGCTTATAGGCCTCTGTAGTCTAGAGGACACAGACTGGCAGAAACGAGAGAGACCCTGTCTCAAAACAAGGCAGAAATGGCCAGCAGGGTGGCTCAGCAGATAAGGACACCTGCCACCTGTCCTAATGACCTGAGTTCAGTGCCTGGAACCCCTAAGGTAGAAAAACTGACTCCTACAAGTTGTCCTACTCAAAACAAGATGGAAGGAGACAACCAAGTCCTGAAAGTTGTCTTCTGGTCTCCATATGGGTGCATGACTATACACATCATCATAATAATAATAATAATAATAATAGCGAACTTTTTAAATAAAAAAGTTGATCAGTGAGCAGTATTATTAATAACAAAGTAGATGGTGATTCTATCTGGAGTATCAAAATTGTATTCTGAACTTTGATCTTTTTTCTTTTCTTTCTCTTTTTGAGATAAGGCCTGTCTATTATGTAGCTCTAGTTGTCCTGGAACTTACTATGCAGGTAGACCAGGCTGACCTCAAACTCCCAGAGACCCACCTGCCTCTGCCTCCCAGGTGCTGGGATTAAAGGTGTGCACCACCACACGTGACTGTGTACTCTGATCTGTCGATAAACAGAGCTTTTCTTGCATTGTATGTGGTGCTGTTGTGTGCAGGCTGATGCACAGCTGCTTTCCTTGTATTGTAGATAGTGGTGTTGTGTGCAGGCTGATGCACAGCTGCTTTCCTTGTATTGTAGATA
>CABHPQ010135696.1:0-14541 GCA_902168405.1 Peromyscus aztecus
CCTCTAGTCTACCCATCACTTCCTCCTGCCCCTCTAGTCTACCCACCTACTCATCTCCTACCTGAGAATTAACAGCCTTTGACATAACTTACCAGTCCATAACGCTAGGCCTAGCACAGTTTGGTCTCTGGAATCCTTGAGGCTGAAGTCCGGAATAATTTGTAAGTTGTTGGTGGCATGAAGAGCATTGGCTAAATATTTTTAAAAGGAAAAGAAACTTAACTTGATTTCACCATCCTGTGGATGACAGAATCACTTTTTGTTCCTTTCTTTCTTTCTTTTTTTTTTTTTTTGATCAAGGTGGAGGTGAGGAGGAAAACAGGGTCTCACCAGCAGCCCTGATTGGCCTCAAATTTCTGGTGATCTTCCTGTCTGATTCCTGACTGCTGGGATTATAAGCATGAGCCACCACACCTGGCTCCTCGGATTACATTTAAGACATTCAAGAGGATAAGACTCAGTTATAAACTAATTGGCTGGCCAGAATTAATTGCTTTTCAAAGGGAGCAAAATTTTAAAGGTCAATTAATTTTCTTAAAACTCCCACATTCCCCAGACAATGAAAACAGACTCCACTGCAGAGATTGCATTGTGAGAACTACAGAAACAGCTGTATAAGACTCACAAGGGAAACAGCAGCCTTTGAAATCAGCTGCCCAAACCACTACTTTCCACAGCTCATAACAATGGGCATCTGCTCAACCACCTACCTTTCTGCTCCAGGATGACAGACACCACATCTGGATGGTTATAAGCAATTGCCATGTGCAACGGTGTCTGCAGGTAGATGCCATCTGCAGAACCCATTAGGACCGGAGTCTCTTTAGGCACAGGCAGAGCCTCCTCTGTCTGCAGGTTTGGATTGGCACCTTGCTGCAGGAGCTCTGCTGTGAGGTTGGCCAGGCCATGCCGACAAGCTGTATGCAAAGGAGTTTCTCCCTGAATAAAACAAAAACCCAAATCACCATGAAAGGGAGTTGGGAGTTCCTGTCACAAAGGGATACGGAAAGTGCAAGTACCAAAACTCAGGCCACACTGCCAGCCCCAGCCCTGGGTTTCTCCTGTCACCAGCTGACCTCATGAGGCTGACTCCACTCCCTCAGCACCATCAACTTTCAGTCTGTTTAGTGTCTTCCCAAGCATCTTTCTGTCTTTTTTCTCCCAGGACCACCTTGGTTAGACCTTTACTTTGTTCTCACATTTTTTCCTAATTATGCAAAGAATCTGTTTCTCTATAAAACAACAATAGCCGACAACTACCAGGGAGAAAACAACGGACCTATGGCCAGAGGGAAGCAGGGCTAGCTCCTTGACTAGCACTTGTTGCTTTAATTAGGTCAAATCAACCTCATTTTTAACTCTGATCAAGACTTCCTTCCCTAACTTTAGAAACTAAAGGCGTTTTCTTTAGAACCAGCATGGATTAAGAAGGAATGGGTGAGAGAGAGCTCCTGAGAGTGGGGGGGGGCTGCAGGGGAGGAACACCACTATGGACATTTTAATGGTCTTCAGATACCAGACTTGGTACTCAAAAGATATGAGAACACTTTAAGTCTTGCCTCCCTCCTGACCTCTAGCACACAATTCTCTTCCTCTAAAGGAGCTAATATGAATTTCATGTTTTTCTTCCATGACCGAACATTATAAGAAAACACGCACATACCTATTCATTTCTGTGTATATGTATGTTTATGATATATGTAAACACATGACTGAATGTGTTTTACCCAAAGAAGTGGAACCATCAAAAGGATGGACCGGGTGCTTTTACTCCCTAACCCCATATATATACCTGACCAGGCCTATCCTCCTGCTCAGCCCCTCCCTACATATGCTCATCAGTGGCCTTGTCTATTCCTGGGTTTTTCTTCCTTTCCTTTTCTTTCTTTCTTCCTTCCTTCCTTCCTTCCTTCCTTCCTTCCTTTCTTTCTCTTTGTTTTTGAGACATGCTGTTCTGCATCCCAGACTGACTTCAAATTCATTATGTGGCAGAGGAAGACTCTGAACTCCTGATCCTCCTGTCTTCAACTTCTGAGTGCTAATATTTCAGGCATGCACAACCACATCTGGTTTATGAAGTGCTGAGAATCAAACCTAAGGATTCATGTATACTAGGCAAGCACTCTATCAACTAAACCACATCCCTCTACTCCTGTGACTTCCACCAGGGTCTACAACCAGGTCTTCAGCCTATCTCTTCATCTCCAAGGCTGTAAAGATTATGATTGCAATGGAATTTATTCCCCACACCAGTTCTTCCACTTGGTCAGCTCCTTTTATTCATGGGTCCATCAAAAACACTTTAAATTCTCTTGCCTTCTTCCTGAGAGTCCTAAGAAGGTATAAACCTGTTGGTATTACTCCTTTGAAACATGTCGACTTGCATGTGAGAGGTCAGGACAGGTCACTGATTATCTAAGCAACTCCAGCCTGGCTCCAGCCTTGACTCACTGGAATGCTCACCATGCTAGTCAACCCAGGTAGCTCTTCTGAGTCTCTACTGATCGTACCACTCTTCTACCCCAAACCTTTCCTTCTACAGATCATCCCTGGACGAGATAAAGGCCAAACACCTAAGTGAGCACCCAGGCCCATCAGTGTTGCTTTCACTTGGTCTCATGTCAGGTTCCACTGTGCCTTTCCGTCTTAGGCTTCCTAAGGCTTTGCCATGAACTGCATTCAAGAGCTGCCATATACTGTGGGCTCCTGGGAGGATTGTTGAAAGTTAGGAGACAGAGTGCCTATCTTACTAAGAATGAGTAATGCAGGGCTGGAAAGAAGGCTTAGTGGTTTAGAGCATGGATAGCTCTTCCAAAGAACCAGAATTTAATCCTAGCACACGTCAGGCAGCTTACAACTTCTTGTAATTCTAGATCCAGGGGAACCAACACTGCTAACTTCCTTGGGCATCTATACACATATGCATATACCCAACAAAACATACACAGGATTAAAAATCATTTTAAAAAAATCTTTGGCCACATGTGCATATAGATGAGTATTTCATGGGCAGAAAGATGGCACTGCCCTCTCCCCTAGACTTCCAATATATTCTGGTATGTCTCTGGTGCACAGAGCCCAGAGAGGCCAGAACAGGGTATCGGGTCCCCTGGGAATGGAGTTCTGAGCTGCTATATGGGTTCTGGGAATTGAACCTGGGTCCTCTGGAAGAGCAGCCAGTGCTCTTAACCACTGAGCCATCCCTCCAACCCCAAGATCCTTTACTTTTTTTCAAGACAGGGTTTCTCTGTGTAGCTTTGGAGCCTGTCCTGAAACTCACCCTGTAGACCAGGCTGGCCTCGACTCACAGAGATCCACCTGCCTCTGCCTCCCAAGTGCTGGGATTAAAAATGTGCTCCATCAATCCTAAAATACAAGCTGTTTCTAAGTCCACCATAAGAACCGCAGGGATGATATTCTTAAAGCTCCAAGCACAAGTAATAAAAGTGACCTTAACGATAAGCACACCCAATGGGCGGTGGTGGTGCATGCCTTTAATCCCCACAATCAGGTGGCAGAGTCGGGTGGATCTCTGAGTTGAGGCCAGCCTGGTCTACAAAGCCAGTTCCAAGATAGCCAGGCTAAACAGAGAAACCCAGTCGTAAACAAACAAACAGAGGGACCTGTCTCAACAAACAAAAAAGATAAGCACACCCTCTCTTTCTGAAAATAGGAAAGCCAAAGGCAAAAAGCACCCTCCCGGGAGAAGAACTCCATAAAAAACTAGCATTTAGTATCTAATGTTCCAGATAGTATGTTAATACACATCTAAATACCTCATTCCTTTTTTTTTTTTTCTTCTTTCCTGAGATAGGGGTTGTTCTCTGTGCAGTTTTGGTACCTGTTCTGGATCTCGCTCTGTAGACCAGGCTGGCCTCGAACTCACAGAAATCCACCTGGCTCTGCCTCCCGAGTGCTGGGATTAAAGGTGTGCACCACCACCACCCGGCCGGCATTCCTTTTTAAAATAGATTTTATATTTAATTGTGCACACTTGTGTGTGGGTGTATGCAATGGAGTGCAGGTGTCTGCAGAGACCGGGTGTAAGATGCCCCTAGAGCTGGAGTCACAGGTAGTTGTGAGCCTGTCCAGTGAGTGCTCGAGACCAAGCTCAAGTCCTCCGGAAGAGCAGGCGACACTATTCATCAGAGCTGTTGTCTCTCTAGTCCCTATTTCTTTTCATCTTACACATTCCCTAGGACATCAAGATGAACTCCGTTTTATAGCTGTTGATGCTGAAGCTCAGAAAGTCAAGGACATTGTCTAAGACTAAGGCAGGAGGTGAGAAAGCTGGTAAACTCAGGACTATCCAACCTCAAAGATCTACTGCTGACCTAACAGTGACTGCCCTGATTACAGGAAAGAGAATCTTGGACACTCCAGAGATGCCTGAAACCATAGGGAATAGCAAGCACTATGTCTACTTTTTCCTAATGAAGTACTTACGATAACACTTAGTTTATTATTTAGGCACAGAAAGGGGATTAGCAACAATAAGATAAAACAATTACAAAAATATACTCTAAATAAAGTCATGTGAATGTGGTCTTTCCAAATGTCTTCTGTTCTATACTCCTCCTTCCTGTGAGGACGCATGCGCAGTCTATGATGTGTGAAGGTAATGACAAGAGACAAGCACTGTGACAATGAGGATAAGCACTGATACTGAGTCAGTCCCTCTTAGAGAACTGCTAAGGGACAGACAGGCAGGCAGCATGTGCACCAGGCACACACTGGATAGAGGGGTGAGCCACAAACTAGGACTGGGTGAGATTTCATCATGTTATTCTGGTGGACAACCTAAAATTTATGGACTATTTCTCAGTTTTCCATTTAATATTGTCAGACCATGACTGACCACAGGTAACTGAAACCTAAAGGTAAAAGTGCAGGTGAGGGAAGACCATGATCTGGTCAGTGCTGTTGCCTAGAGACCGACTGAAGCAGCAGCCACATGGGAGACCTGAAGAATACAGGTCAGCACATACATGCCTGTGATCTCAGCACTGGAGAGGCTAAGACGGGATCATTAGGTAAGTCCAGCCTGGGTCACATCAAACTGTCCAAAAACCAAGACTCAAGAAGCTATTACAGCACTTGTTTACATTCCTGTTTGCTAATTTCCACTCCATTACAAAGTCTACAGGATCTAGTTCAGGACATGGCTATACAAGAAAACTCTAGATAATGGTTACTGACCGACAATCTTTGAGGACACACAAGAGTCCCTTTTACACTGGTCATATGAATGTACATTCACAGAAGTGAAGGAAAAAAAGAGACTATTTCATTTTTCCTGCATACCCAGCATTGCCATTTCTTACACAGACCACAGCCATTCCCCCAGCTGCCCTTGCCAACTTACCCATTTGTTCCTGTGGTTGGCATGGGCACCACTGGTTGCCAGGAAAAGAGCTGCAGCCTCATTTCCTACCCCGGCTGCCCGCTGTAGTAAACAATTTCCTACAAGAAAGAAGCCATATTCATTCTTCCTTTTACATGGACATGAAATTAAGTTCCACCCTGAACAACACCCTGCCCTACCTCACCACCTACTGGCCAGCCCACACCAGACATCACCCTTGCTGGCAGCTCACTGTACTTCCTTGTAGGGCTTGGGTAGGGTCAAGGTTTCTCCCACACAGCAGTGCTGATCACATTTCCTGAGATAATCCTTTTGCCATAGGGCCTGCTCTGTAAGTTGTATAACATTTGAATATTCCTGGCTCCTACCCACCAGATGCCAGGAGCTCTGAACCTGTGACAATCAAAAATGTCTAAGGACTAGAGATATTGATCAGTGGCTAAGAGCACTGGCTGCTCTTCCAGTACTAGATCCTTCGAGAGGCCTCAGGCTCGATTCATAACACCAACACGGCAGCTCACAACTGTCTATAGCTCCAGTTCCAGGGGATCCAATTCTCTTCTGGCCTCCACGGGCACCAGGCATGCACACGGTGCACATACAGGCAAAACATCCACAACACATCAAATAAATCTTAAGTTTAAAACAAACAAAAAAGCAAAAACAGCCAGCAGTGGCAGCGCATGCCTTTAATCCCAGCACTCAGGAGGCAGAGGCAGGCAGATCTCTGTGATTTCAAGGCCAGCCTGGTCTACAGAGTGAGATCCAGGACAGTCAGGGCTATACAGAGAAACCCTGTCTTGAAAAACCAAAACCAAAAAAAAAGGTCTAGAGATGCTTTCTAACTTCCTAATGTTCTTCGGAAGACGGGTGCAAGTAGCACTGTCCTGGCCCCATCGTTGCAGCTGTAACTAGAAAATTCCCATCAAACGCTTCAGTCCTATCCCTAGAGCCTTATTAGCTTGTTGGCTCAGGAATATTTTTTGCTTAGCACTCTAACTATTTTCTGAATAAAACACTTAGGAAAATAAAATCTTCTCCAAATGGTTTTTGGCTCCAGAACAGTGTTTCCAACTCCATTTCTAAACACAACATAAAGTCTCATGGTCTGGGCACTAGAGAGATGGCTCAGTGGTTAAAAGCATGTATTGCTCTTACAGGGAACCTGACTTTAGTCTGGTGGCTCACAACTACTGTAACTCCAGCTCCACAGGACCTGATGCTCTCTTCTGGCCTCAGCAGGCACCTGCATACTTTTGCACATACCCATATACAAACACACATTCATAATTAAAACTAAAAATAAATCTTTTTTAAAAAAAAAAAACTCACATTCTGAAGCTGTGGTGCTTGAAAATCTGAATAAAATGAATATTAAGAGTGAAAAATAAAAAAAAGAGAAATAGGACAAAGCAGTGCCAAGGAGAAGGCTCAGTCTCAAAATGCTTGCTACACTGCCTGACAACACACACTCCATTTCCAGAGTTGTGTTGTATTTTTTCTAGTTTTCTAAGATGGGGCCTTACTATTGTAGTCCTGGATGACTCAGAACTTGCTACAGACCAGAATGACATGAACTCACAGAGATCCGACTGCCTTTGCCTCCTGAGTGCTGGGATTAAGAACAATGTAAATAGTAGTCAGGTGCATCTGTGATGCCAGCTTTTCTACAGTGAGATGGAAGGAAGGAAGGAGAAGCTAGGAGTGGAAACTCTAGGGCTCGCTAGTCGGGAATACATAGAAAGAGACTCTGCCTTGAGAACCAAGTTCCAAAAGTTGTCACCTGACTTCCACATGCTCAGTTTTATACACAACACATATGCACACATATACACCAACGAACATGCACCCTCAATTAAAGAAAGAAAAGGAAATGGACAAAACACTACTTGGTCTTTATATCATTTTTTCTTTCCCTTCACAGAAAGTGACTTCATCTATAGTTATAGTCATTCTGATCTGAACTTCTGTTGGGTATAATACATGCCCAGAATCTCCGCTTGGAGATTGGAAGGTAAAATAAAGGGGGAGCTGGAGAGATGGCTTAGCAGTTCAGAGCACTGAATACTCTTGAAGAGGACCTAGGTTTGGTTCCTATAGCTCTGTGTGGTGGTTCTGTCAGCTAGTACAACATAGCAAGACCTTGACTCAAAAAAAAAAAAAAAAAGAAAAGAAAAGAAAAGAAAAGAAATCCTCGTAATAGGTAACAAAAGCTAAAGGCAGTAAGTTCTACTCAGAGAGCTGAGACTAAACAAAATAAATAAATCTAAAAATGAAGGAAAGATTTAGGAGTTCGAGGTCATCTTCACCTATACATCAAATCTGAGAGCAGTTTGGGCTAAATTAGAACCTGCCTCAAAACCAAAAAATCTAGGCTAAAACTCAAAGTGTATGGTGTAAAATACTGTCTCAACAGTAAGAAAAATTTAAGAGACTAATCAATGGTGGGGGAGGGGCACAGGGTATAGCTCACTAGCAGCATACTTATTAGTTGCATAAGGCCCTGGGTTTGATCCCTATCATTAATGGAAGGAGGGAGGATGGGAAAGAGGTTCAAGGAGATGAAAGACAGAGCAGTCCAAAGCTGATTAGACTACATGAAGATTTGAACAGTGTTAATGGACAACTCTGAGTTAATAACAAAGAAAATGCTGCATTCCCATGAATAAATGCTTGTTATTTTAAACAATATATCACATTTTAAAAAGAACATGTTCTAATGCTGAAAATGCAGCTCAGTAATATTTTTGCCAGCTTATGCAAGTTCCTAGGTGCAAACTCAATGATATGGAGGTAGCAGGTGGGAAATTTACAGAGAAAATAATAATACAACAAAGTTCAAGTCCTAAATACCAAAGAACCAGTCTTTTGCATGCCACACTCTTACACAAATTAAAGTCAGAAATCAGCAAAAATTATGGTAAATAACCAATACAATTTATAGATTATTATGTAGTCATGATGGCATTTCCAGATGTTTAGTCTAAAACAGTGCAATAAAACTTAGCCTTTGTTATCTACTGTGGAATTTCTTTTTCTTCTGTTTTTTTCAGACAAGATCTTGCTATGTCCTAGCTGACTGGAAGTCACTGTGTAAATCAGGCTGGCCTTGAACTTGCAGTGATCCTGCCTGTGCTTGGATTACAAACATGGACAACCATCTAGAGCTACAGCGGTGATTTTATCTGATCTTTCTTTCTTCCTTTCTTCCTTCCTTCCTTCCTTCCTCCCTTCCTTCCTTCCTTTCTTTCTTTTTAGTATCATGGGTTAAAACTAAATTCAAGGTCACAGGCATGTGGTTCTGAGCTACACCCCTAGCCCTTTTACCTTTATTAAAAGTTATTATCACTTTAACAAAAGTATTGTTTACTATTCATCTTTTTTAAAGGAGGGGAGCTAGGAATCAACTGTCTTTGTTAATGGCTTCTACCCACGCTTGACATCCATTTATTCTGTGCGTGTGTGTTAAGTGTATGTGTACAGGGTGAATAAGACAATGCATTAAACAGGTCTGGAGTTCAGAGTACAAGTTGTGGGGGACTGTTCTCTCCTACCCTGTGGGCTCTGGGGATCAAACCCAGATCATCAGGCTTGGTGGCAAGCATCTTTACCCACTAACCCATCTCAGAAAGCCCCAACTCATGCTTTCTGTGAGCATTCGCTACTTATATATGGAATCCTTGTCCTTAAAATATTCCCGTGCTGATCTGGGAATGGTAGCACATGCTAGCCAGGGCTAAGAGACCCTGTCTTTACAACAAACAACAACAACAACAACAACAACAACAACAAAAAGCAAAACATACAAAGAATACAAACAAAACACTACCATTTTTTCTTTAGCCAGTTCAGTGAAATATATGAAAACAGGGACATCCCAAGTGTGGCCTATGGATTCCTGTAGGTTTCTGGAGTCTTGCAGGGCATCAATAGGTCAGAACCATTTTTACAGAATCTTTACTTTTCCCTACACTGTGCTGACACTGGCACTGATGTTGCTGAATCAGTGTCGGGGGATTCAAATACCTAACAGATCACAGCAGTGCCGAGGTGCTGGAGCACTCCTGTGGACTGCACTTCGTGCCTTCATTTTCACAGTCAACAAACCTATACTTTTGCTACAAAAAACAAACAAACAAAAAAAAAACAGTTTCACTTTATATGGTACTTGATGAGTTTGTAAAAACTCCTAGCTGGGCGGTGATGGACACCTTTAATCCCAGCACTCGGGAGGCAGAGCCAGGCGGATCTCTGTGAGTTCGAGGCCAGCCTGGTCTACAGAGCGAGATCCAGAACAGGTACCAAAACTACACAGAGAAACCCTGTCTCGAAAAACCAAAAAACAAACAAACAAACAAACAAAACAACACAACAACAACAACAAAAACCCACCTAATTTTACTAACTCTCAGCACTGAGCATGTTGTGCTCATGAGCCTACAAGAGCCTGTGTGCTACATGGGAAGTATGGCAAAGCCTCTGCTCCACAGCAAAGCATGCTGTCTGGAGGAAGCACACATGCATTAAGGTGCATGCTGAACAATTTCAGCACAGGGTCATGGGCCAGAGTTTTTACTCAGAACGATTCCCATTACACTACTGTTACCCAAACTTGAACACTTAGTAGATATTCTCTTGAAAATGAGCAAAAGGAGCCTGTCTCTTTAAGAAAAACAATTTAAAAAATAATTGATAATATTTTTAACCTAATGATAAAAAGTAAACTTTAATATGAAAATCTGAATCTTGGAAAACTTTGCAACCCCAAGTTTGATATTTCTTTACAGTGAAAGACTTCTGATGAGATGAACAGAGATATCAGTGAGTGAAGTTCTGAAATATGAAACACAGGACATCTACAACACAGTGAACCAACACTCTCCAATGACTAAGGCATAATGGTCTAGAACCATGCACAGAAAAACAGTCCATTCCAAGCACACACTGGTGTGCCTCCCTTTCCAGGTGTCTCAAAGGATGTGCGTTCCTCAGTCACTTTAACCAGAATAGCACGTCTGGAAAGACTGAACACAAGCACAGATAAAAGACACTACCTGCTCTTCTCACTAACGTGTTTTAAAAGTTATTTTCATAATGAGTATATTCTCTCTACTATAAACTGATTAACACAGCTCTTCAAAGTTTCTCAGTTTGGGATCTGGAGAGATGCTTAGCAGTTAGAAGCACCTGCTGTTCTTCCAGAGGACCCAGGTTCCCAGCATCCACACAGCAGCTCACAACCATCTCTAATTCCCATTTCCGGAGATCTGACGACTTCTTCTAACCTCCAAGGGCACCAAACAAGCATGTGGCAAAGATACACGCGGGCAAACACTCATACACATAAAAGAAGATCAACCTAAAAATCAAATTAAAAACGACGAAAGTTTCTTGGTTTTAGAGGCTGGGTATTGCAGATTGTGTCTGTAATCTCAGTACTTGGGAGGCTGAAGCAGGAGAATCTCCAGTTCAGGTCCAGGCTGGCCTACATATACCTAACAAGACTGTCTCAAAACAAACAAACAAACAAAAATCTCCTTTTGATTTTCTGACTCTAGTAAATACTAAAGGTATAATCATCCAAAGAAAAACTCACTGAATATAAATTCTACAAGGGCAAAAGAAATTGTGAGTCTACAAAGTCTAAGAATCGTTGCCTTAACTTACCAGGTATGTTTTAGCTTACAAGACTTAAACTAATGTCTGGTTAAATTATTTGGAACACAAGATTAAAACAAACAAACAAACAAACCACAATGGGATTTTACTGAGCTTAAAATTAAATGTAAAACAAATAATTCTCATAATAGTAAGCCATTCCATTTCTGTATTATTATTAAAAACATTTACATGGGGCTGGAGAGATGGCTCAGGGGTTAAGAGCACTGACTGCTCTTCCAGAGGTCCTGAGTTCAATTCCCAGCAACCACATGGTGGCTCACAACCATCTGTAATGAGATCTGGTGCCCTCTTCTGGCTTGCAAGGACACATGCAGGCAGAACACTGTATATACAATAAATAAATAAATCTTTAAAAAAAATAAATAAATTATTAAAAAAAAAAAACATTTACAAGCTGGCATGGTGGCACATGCTAGTAATCCCAGCACTCAGGTTAAGGCAGGAAGACAACACGTTCAAGGCTAGCCTGAGATAGCAAGTCTGAGGCCAGCATTGCATTCCCAGCCCTGCCATCAAACCACAACAAGAAACTCACTCCCTGGGCCCATTGTTTACCCGTCACTGCATCCGGGGCATCAGTGTTGCTGCCACGTTGGATGAGCCTGGCTGCAAAGCTGTTCTCATCGAAGGACGTTCCGTTCAGCACAGGAAGGTCTTCAAAGGGGTTGACGGACTGGTCAGAAGACACAGTGATGTACTGGACGGCAAGCCAGAGTGCAGTACTGCCCTCGTGATCCTTCAGCTCTAAGTCTAACCTGAAAGAAAGAGGCCGTGTGAATGACAGGTACAGTGTCAGCCTCTCTTTGCTGCTAACAGCTCACTCTCTCCCTGTACTTTCTAAAGGACAAATTTTTATTTTACTTAAGGTTTATAACTGTAAAGCCCCTTAAGAGAAAAATTCAGGGGAGGTGTGATAGCCAGTAATCCCAGTGCCTGGGGGACTAAAGCAGGACTTTGAATTCCAGGCCTGCCTAGACTACATAATCAGACCTCGTGTCAAACAAACAAAGGAACAATTGTTTTTTTAAAAATTTTAATAAGGAAAGATTTTTCACTCACAATCCCACCCTCAAAACCGCTTTTCATTTCTCCAGGCCGCCCTACGTACTGTTTACACTGCAGCAGCTGATTGAACACATATTCATTCCTGGCCATGATGGACAAGTGTAAAGGAGTCCTGAGGGTAAAACAGAATAAAATGAATTAAAACAAGTGTCAATGCAAGACAGATCAACCCAGACACTCACAGCAGACAGGAACAAGAATCCTTGGTAGAATCACCATCTACAACCAATTCCATTACTTTGTTTTCCAAAACCATAGCCAAGAATCAAAACGTGAAAATGGATTTGCTTCTATGGCCCACAGCTCTCTACTCCATTTCTAACCCCTTCCTGCAGGAGTGTTAAACAGCAGCTTCTGTCACACTTTCTCTCACCCATCCCCCACCGCCTTGAGAGACGGCTGCCACTGGAGCACAGGGCCTGAGCCTGGCCTCCTCAGATGGGCAGACTGCCCAAGTTTACGGCAATTGGAGGGGGGAAAACCCAAAGAATCAGCACGAGGGAGGAAGGATGTAACTGCTTGGCAGAATGAGTGATTGATTACTAGCAACACCGAGTTCCTGGACCATCTTATCTCTGCCCATGACCCACTGCATAGACCCTCTCCTGACAACCAGCCTCGAAAAATCTGACATCCTGGGTGGGTTTCAAACGCTGAACTGAGCTGATGGCGAGTGGTGCTTATGGCCCTGCCCGAGGCTGCTGAGGCAAGGGGCTGAACTGCACTTCAGAGCCTCCCACCCTTCTGCCTCCACAAGGAATCCTAAACTAACTCTTCTGAGAAGACGCAAAAACAACAGAAACTGGGCTGGAGATGGTTCAGTGGTTAAGAGCACTACTTGCTCTTCTAGAGGACCTGGGTTTGAGTCTTGGCACCCACATGATGTCTCACAAATACGCGTTACTGCAGTTCCAGGGAATCCTACACACTTCTCTGTCTACAGACACTGCATGCACGTGGAGCACTGATACACATGCAGCCAAAACACCCATACACATAAAATAACAAATAAATAAAACTAAAAACTTGTAAGAATGTAAAACACTAAACATAACCCAGAGACACAATCAAATAGAGGAGGGGCTGTGCAATGAAGGTAACACGCTCTATAGATCACAAGTTGTCAAAAGTTAAGATCGTTGTAAGGCAGAACTGGGTTTAAAATAGGGAATGTTCTAACTATTAGATCTCAGAGAGATAAAACAGGTTGCCTTGAGGGAGTAGTTCCTCTTCAAACTGTTCAAGTGACCCTAAAAAATGCTAAAGAAAGTCTTTGTAAACACTGACTAGATGATCACTCTGGTTGCTTTCAACAGGAAAATGATATAAATTGCTTAGAAATTCAGACCTTATTTAGCCAGGCTGCAAATGTTTTCCCCAAATGCTTTTAGTCTTGGTCAGGATACTTAATTGCAAGCCAGATAAATGTTTGCAGCTTCAGTAGACATCAGATTTAAGAATGTCCAATACTGTGCATGCCAATTATGTGCCACCAGGACAGCCCTCTTCTGGAGTCAGCGTACTCACCTGCCCTTGCTGTCCTGCATGTTGGGGTTGGCACCAGCCTGTAGGAGGGCCTCTGCAATCTGCGCCATCTCAGACATCACATCTGCTGAGTATTTCTTTGAACTATACAATGCTACAAGGTGTAACGGGGTCTCCTGGGCCCCCAATGTGGCAGCATTGACAAGGGCCCCGTTCTTAATGAGGAATGTAGAAGCAAAGAGATCTCCTTAAAAGAAAGAACAGAACACACAATGACATGACAACACCCAGTTACTGTGGCCAATACTTCCTCTGAAGGCAGCAAGTGTAACTGCAGACACAGAAGAAGGACATCTGGGGGTGTCTGAGGCAATCTCTTGGATAGCTGGAGGTGGAAATCCATGACAGTCCACAGAGTTACACTCTATTTCAAAAGGCTCTTCTGTCCACCTTTTGATTCCCCATGATGACCTGCCCTGGTTCCTTCCTTCAAGATGCTTTCACTGTCTAACAGTAACAGACTTGGGTAGGAAAGACAGTACAATGGTGGCTCTTCCAGAGGACCCCAGCTGGAGTCTCAGCACTAACATGGTGGCTCACAACTGCCTGCAACTCCAGGTCCTGGGATCTGATATCCTCTTATGGATTCCAAGAGTATATGTGTGCACACATACACCCCTACCTCTCTCTGTAGCTTGGTGGGGTGGAAACAGTTAATTCTCAGTGATATCCAGGTGGCACCAATTAACACACACCTACCCTCCCCCCATCTCTCTGTCTCTGTGGGGTGGAAGCAGTTTTTTTTTTATAATTTTTTTTGTTTTTCTTTTGAATATTTTTTTTCTTTTCTTTATGATTTATTTATTTATTATGTATACAGTGTTCTACCTGCATGTATGCCTGCAGGCCAGAAGAGGGCACCAGATCTCATTACAGATGGTTGT
>CABHPQ010135698.1:0-11504 GCA_902168405.1 Peromyscus aztecus
CTCTAATGAAGTCTCCTTCCTCAGTGCTAAGGACCGGACTCAGGGCCCGATGCTGAGAATTCATTTTGTGAAGACAGTTTCTCCTGCCTTGAAGGCTGTCAGATCCTACCTGAACTGAGACCCAATGTTGAGTCCCAAATGTACAAACTACTACCTGGGTCCAGCCTCATCACATCCCTCCAGTTCATTTCCCCAAGCACGCAGTGGCCTCCTGTGCTCTCCAGGAAAAAGGCTTGCATCCTAAGGGTAGGATGGGGCCTTTCTTTCCTTGCCTGGTCCCCCAGAGAGTTATTTGTCTTCCACATAGTCCTTGAAAGTAATAAACTCTCAATTTTTTAAAAAGCTGTGAAGTCCCTGTGATCATTTCATCCTTGACGTTATAAACACAAGGCTGCCCACTGTGGGTGAGGGGAGGGCACAGCGCCTGCCTTGGAGGACCTTGAGAGGCACCAGAGAGTCCCACACCGTGACAGCACCACCACAGGTACCATGGGCATGGGCAAAGTGTACCCCAGGGCAAAACAGACTCCTGCTACTGGTAGCACTCTGGTAAAAACCTGGAAGTGACAGCCTCCCTCGGAAGATGCTTCAAAGCAAAACATGCTAATATCACATTTAAAGTACCTGTGGGTTTATTTGTGGAATGAATGATAGGTCATCTAGGATTTCCTTTAAGACAATGGAAATAATTAAGTGTGTGGCTATGGAAATGAGTAGAGGGAAAAAAATGTAAACTGTGATACTGCTCTTCAGGGCAGGTGGCCAGCATGTGGGACTCTATTATACCAATCTCTTAAAATTTGTGTGGGCTCAGCAATTGCTACAATAAACAAAAGAAAATGTTTGGAGGATCATGCTACATGCAAGCTCTGGTCTTGGGTAATTCATTTCAATCCTTGGGGTCTCAGTTTCCCTGGCTGCATGGTAGCACTATTACCTTCTGGAGACAGCCTTTTAAAGACTAAATGATAAGATTAAAATATATGCAAAGGGTCTGGAACTGTAATACTCTTCTCTCTGCTATAAAAACATGGCAGAGCTCGACAGGCAGAGGTGGCTTATTATTTTTCCGAAAAGACAGCCGTGGACCAGGGATTCCCAGGCATGAGTGCACAATTGGGCAATTACCCTTTAGCCCTCCTAGGAAGACATCTCAGCACACTTGAGGTACCCGTGGCTTTTTCTGAAGGCTGAACTCAACACTAATTATTATCAGCAGGTATCCAGTTCTTTCTTTAGCAAAGCCACTCAGAGGAGTTTATTTTTATCTTAATTACAGTGAATCAAGCGTCCTTCGCCTCCTGCTGATATGAAAGCCAGCCTTTTATGAAGTTACTTTATTCTGCATGTTCCTGGGGATGATAAAAATAACACCTCAGTGTCCTGTACCTACAGAATCAGGAAGTCTTTTGGGGGGGAGGGGGAGGCGGGAACTTACATAATTCTTCAAGAGCCTACATGAACTGCTTACAACAGCTTTAAAACAAACACGCACACGCGCGTGCACGCACATACACACACACACACACACACACACACACACACACACACACACACACACACAAAACCAAGAACACATGTTCCATGAAGTTTTCCACAGCAAACTGACATGTAATCTGTCTCATCGATCTTCTCTGGATTCATCTTAGCCACGTAGAGGCAACACCTTGACCAACTGTCTTCACTTCTGTTGGCCTTGATCTTTTCATCTGTAAAATGGGGACAGTGGTCGTGTCCACACAGTAAAAGCTCAGTATAGGTGTCAGAGAAATGGCTCAGTCAGTAAAGCGCTTGCTAAGCAAGGCTACTCCAGGAGGACCGGGGTTCAGATCCCCCTCACCCGTGTAAAGCCTGGTATGGCAGTGGGCTCCCATAACTCTAGAACCATGCAGATGGGGTGGGAGACAGGAGCATGCCTGGAGCTCGGCTGCCAGCCAGTCCAGCCAATTGATGGCCTCTAGGTTTAATGAGAGACCCTGTCTCAAACAATTAGGCGGAGGAGAGCAATTGAGGCAAACACCCATCACCCACCTCTGGCCTGGGCGTGTGGACACACACATGTAAAACTGGACCCACAAATATAGTACACGCTGCGGGGGGGGGGGGGGATCATTAAGCACTATTATTATTTTTTATTTTATTATTTATTATTTTTATTATTTTTTTACCCTACTCCCAGCTCTTACACATGCCTCCCACGATGCTCTTGACTGGCTACCTTAGAGATGATGCCATGCCAACTCTAGCAGCCCAAAATAGATGGCCCTTCTTTACCTCTGGGTGAAACAACAAGAAATTTAAATTATCAGACAAAGAAAACACACTTTCTATTTTTAGACACAAACCCTAAAGCAGCACAACGCTGGAAGAATGTCTCTGAAAACACTGTCATCTAGGTTGGCCGTTTCTAGAATCTGGAAAACAATGTATTCTAAAAATACTACCTCTGCATTCATCTTCCCCGACACCCCCGGAGGGTGGCCTTTCACCTTGGCTGGGTCAGGGAAGGGCCTTTTGACAAGCCTGTCTCACAGAGTGTGTTCTTCGAGTTGTCAATCTTACCTGCTCTGGTTCAAGATCCAAAGTGAGGACATTTTATAGATGGTCTGGATTTTACCCCACCCTCCCCGCCATCTCTCAATCAACTGCCACAGAATCAGCGATGCTTCTAACCCTTGTCTGTTTCTTTGTTTTGTTTTGTGGACACAGGATCTCACTATGTAGCCCAGGCTGCCCTCAAATTTCCAATCCTCTTCCTCAGCCTCCTGGGTGCCAGATGACAGGCATGTGCCACCATGTCTGGCTCCCATTTGTCTTTTAATTGATGCTTTCCCATGCCATCAACCACTACACACTGATAAAAGGAGCTGTACATCCTGGAATTTGAAACAATATTGGTAATCCTTCTTTACATGAAAGGGTTGCTCACCAATTAAAAAATAAAGTCAGTCTCTCTCTCTCTCTCTCTCTCTCACACACACACACACACACACACACCATAGTCATTTGAGGTCTATTTAATCAACAGTGATAAGCATACTCCTATGCTATACCTGCCTGATACTCTGAGAAGCACTTGGGGAGAGAATAATTAAACACATTCCAAGTCTTCCAGGGCGCAAATCCCAGACTTTAGTTATCCATCAATCGTTAGACCACATGTACTACACACCGGATACCCTGCCAGGCACTTCACACACACTACCTCATTTAGTCCCATTCTTACAACAGCCCTGCCAGACAGGTGCTATTATCATCCTTGGCATACAGAAAGGGAAACTGAGGCACAAAAGCAGCCAAGGAACTTGTTTAAACTCATTTTGCATGCCTCATCTATCCACTACCATCACCACCTTTTCTGGTGGGACGCTCCCTCCGACCCCACCAGTGCTGGGGTAGTTCTGCGTCCTCCAGGCCCCTGCTTCCTCTATGCCTGCAGGCCCTTCATCTCCTTCCCTACGTCGCCTTTTCCTCCATTCTCTCAGCTCCCCTTAAGGACAAAAGCTATGTGCTGAGATCTCTCATCACAGTCCTACCCCACTACTACAAATTCTGCTCTGACAGTCACTCTGGCCCGGCTGTCTGGCCTCACCTGGATGGCCTCTAGCCCCTCCTGCCAGGGTTCCCTCACTCTAGTCTCTCTTCTCATGCTCTGCTTTCTAAAACAAACAAACAAACAAACAAACTCACAATACAACCCCATTTGCTATAAGTATTACATAATCTTGGCAGCAAAACCAGGAGTTTCAGAGAAGCAAAAAGAAGAAAACTAAATTAGCCAAAGCCTATCCCCAGAGATGAGGCCTCCTCATCAAGTTATGGCAGATTTTCTCCCTTTACAGAATAACATTGTATCCACTATTTATCTATGAAGTTCTTTTGTTTTTAAGAATTGGTTTTTCTTTGCTTTACCACTAGTATCCACTTATGAGTGAGTACATACTAAGAGAAGCTAGGTAACAAGAAGAACCCTAAGAGGATGCATGGATCGCCCTGGGAAAGGGAAATAGGTGAGATCTCCTGAGTATCCTGGGGGCGGGGAGGGGGGCAATAGAGGGGAGGGGTTGGGGGATGGGAACATGAGGGAACAGGATGGTCGAGCTGGAACAGGGACGGAGTGGGAGAGCAATGAAAGAGATATTTTGATAGAGGGAGACATTATAGGGTTAGGAAGAAACCTGTTGCTAGGAAAGTTCCCAGGAATCCACAAGGATGACCCCAGCTTAGACAACTAGCAACAGTGGGAGGGTGCCTGAACTGGCTTACCCCAGTAATTCAGATCAGTGAATACCCTAACTGTCATCATAGAGCCTTCATCCAGTAGCTGATGGAAGCAGATGCAGAGATCCACAGCCAAACACCAGGCCGAGATCTGGGAGTCCAGTTGAAGACAGAGAAGAGGCATTTTATGAGCAAGGGGAGTGAAGATCATGATGGGAAATCTACAGAGACAACTGAACCAAGCTCAAAGGAACTCATGAACTTTAGATCAACAGCTGTAGCACCTGCATGGGACTGGACTAGGCCCTCTGGATACAGAAGACAGTTGTGTAGCTTAGTCTGTTTGAGGGTCCCCTGGCAGTGTGATCAGGATCTATTCCTGGTGCATGAGCTGGCTTTTTGAAATCTGCTACCTATGGTGGGACACCTTGCACAGCCCTGATGCAGAAGGGAGGGGCTTGGACCTGCCTCTACTGAATGTACCAGGCTTTGCTGACTTCCCATGGGAGGCCTTACCCTTTTGGAGGAGGGGATAGGGGTAGGTTGGGGGTGGGGAAAGGCTAGGGAAGAAGGACGAGATGAGGGATCTGTGATTGGTATATAAAATTAAGAAAAAAATCTTAAATTAAAAAAATTGTTTTTTTATGTGTATGAGTGTTTTATCTGTATGCATATATGTGCACCATGTACATGCCCTGTGCCTAGAAGAGTGTGTCAGATCCCCTGGAGCTAGAGTTACAGATGGCTGTGAGCTGCCATCTGGGTGCTGGAAATTGAACCTGAGTCCTCTGAAGAGTAAGTAGCAAGTGCTCTTAGCTGTGGGGCCATCTCTCCAGCCCCTGATGTTTTATCTGGTTTTGTTTCCTAAGCAAGGATTCGGGGTTAATGTGAGGCAAATCAGGTCACATTTCTCCTGGTCAAACAGAAACCTTCAATATCTCCAGCAGCATCCAGACAAAACACTGCCTGCTTCATGGAACTCTCTTTATGGCTCAGCCTTTCCCCTGACTTGTCTGAATGACTGCCTCCCGAAGGCCATGTCTAACTGCTCCAGACATGCACAGGTCAGGCATCACATTCAGGGAGGAGCAGTGGCCAGGACTAAGAACAGCCAGGAGTGCCTGAGTCCAGATCTAGACTTGAAGTTTAGGGGGCTGGGTGGCCATGTTTAAGAAAATGAGACCTCCCAGAATGGCAGGTTATCGAGTGCTGAATTTTATCCAAAGATAGAAACTTGCATACATAATTAGATACATGTCTTCCATTCAGCACTATTCACCAGTATCTAGCCAGGGATGCCAGGGAAGAAACATAACATTGTCAAAGGAAAATGAAATGCAAGTAGCAGGTCAAAAGGCCACAGGCAAAGAAGTTGGGTGACTGTAGAAGGAATTTTACATGTTCCGCCCTCAAAAACAGAACCAAGTTATCTAGATCTTAATTTTTCTCCTCCCTTTTATTAGGCATTTCGGAAGTACACACATACGACACGTAGAACATGGTGCCGAGGCATGCCAGGCAATTACTTTTCATGGGAGCCTCTAGAAGGCACTTTCCCTGAGTCAGAGAAGGATTCTCAATGAACGTCAATTATAGACCTTGGGGGGACAGAGTTGTAACATCATACCACAGCATTCCCAGATCTGTGACATGCGCAGTACAGATGACGACCAGGTTACCCGCAGAAAGAGTGTCAATCCAGGTACAGTGGTACTGTCCGGTCATCCCAGCACTCAGGGGCTGAGGTGAGAGGATCAAAAGTTTGAGGCCAGCTTGAGCCATCTCTCCAGCCCCTTAATTTAAAGAAGTGTGTGTGTGGTGTGTGGTCTATGTGGTGTGTGTGTGAGTGGGTGGGTGTATGTGTGTCTGTGTTGTGTGTGCAGTGTTGTGTGTATGTGTGTGTGTTATGTGTATGGTATTGCATGTATATGTGTATGGTGTATGTGTGTGGTATTATGTGTGTATGTGTGTGTGTGTATGTGTGCGCGTGCACATGTGTATTAAGGCATGTGTGTGCCACAGAGCATTCCTCCTGGATACTAGCAGACAAGTCTCAGGAGCTGGGGTCTCCTGTCACCTTGTGGGATGTGAGAATGAAGCTTATGTCACCTGCCCTGTGGATAAGTCCCTCTAGCCACAGAACTAGCTCAACCTTGTCTTTATAAATGTTGACTATGTCAGTAATTCATGAACATCTCTTCTTTACATCCACAACTCAAGTGCTCTTCTCCCCCTCTCCCACTGTCTCATTCCACCATGTCCCAATCCCAACCTATAGATCCTCTGCCAATTCTACTAAATTCACAGCTTTCTTCCAGACATTTCTATGGGCCCTCATTTATTTCTACCCTTTGTCTTACAGTTTTCCCAATATGAGCCGAATTCTATTCCATCTTGACAGGTTTTGTTTTGTTTTGTTTTGTAACATCTGATCAAGATAGCACTAACATTTTGCTGTAATAAAATTGGAACTTAAAAAAAAATCTACATCACTTTCCAGAGCTCAGCTGAGACTCTGTTCTGTTTCCCAAGAGGGTTCAAGGTGTTCTTCATGATGTAAGGTTGTCTGAGAAATGCGATTCCCTTGAAATTTTATATTAGTGCTCTTCCAAGTCCTTAGCACACATATTCTCTTTTAAACCAACCATGGAGACCAAAGCCTGGGACAGAAACATCCTGGTGCAGCCACGGGCCACGTTCCTGGTGCTGTCACATGACTGCCAGCATGACCAAGATGGAGGCAGTACTCTAATCCAGAAGGAAAGAAAGGTCCCCACGTTTGAAAACATAAAAATGTAAAGATTAGAACCGTTCTCATCAGAAGCCAGTAGCCAGCTATTCGTCAGTACTAGAATAAAAAGAAAACTGATTTCAAAATATGCCACTTAGAGTGGCCAGGGCGGGTGCCTTTCCTGGCGGTCCCCTTTGCTGTCTTTCTGTGGGTTCCCTCTACTCATTCCTGAGCTCAGTCAGGATCACTCACTCCTTGGGTTATGAGCAGCATCAAGGCTCAGGGAACCTGACACCCCAAACAGTGAGGGAAAGAGATTCTTTCCTACACACCATCTCAATGCCCACTCTGGAAGCTATTTTGCTACCCTGAGTGAAACCAGCCTTGTTCCCAGGGTAGAGAATTTAGTGAGGGGCAAAGGACTCCAGTGCCCAGTTAAACGGCCGAGTCGCCATTTCTCTGTGTGTCATTAGTATCTGAAGCCTGTGAATCAGGAGTTTTGCCACGGTCTCCTAGGGTGATATTTTATTTGTGCTGAAATGTGATTTTATTTGTATGTTAACAAATAAAGTTGCCTGGAGATCAGAGGTCATAGCCATTAAGCAGAAGTCTGGCAGTGGTAGCACATGCCCTTAATCCAACCACATGGCAGGCAGAGTCTCTGTGTGGTCAAGGACACAGCCAAGCGGTGACCTGAACCTTTAATCCCAGTACCAACCATAGAGACCTGGAGGTCTGTATAGACAGGCAGTGACAGGGAAATCATGTGGTTGGGTTTAGAGCCAATGAGAAGGCAGAACAGAAAGGCAATAAAAAGACAGGTCACTCAGGAGAAGGTCTCTCTCTCGGGAAGGACGGCAGTGAGTGGTAAGCTAAAGGCTTCGCTAGTGCTCTGATCTCTTGGGCTTTTAACTCTGTATTTGGCTTTGTGTTTCTTATTTAATAAGACTGTTCAGAATTTTGTCTACAGTCTCCCAACCAAGAAACACCAAAAAGGGATAAAAAAGAGGTAGGGGTGGCTGTTTGGTGTCATTTAGTAACATATATTCATGCCGAGAGACTGCATGCCCCACTGACTGTATGTATGTCATATTAAAGCTGAGATACTATCCTACGTTAGAAGGAATGGCAGTGTTTCAAGCTTCTTGGTTATACACCTATGATCAGTCATGTCCACCATGGACATTTCAAGGCCTGCAACTTAGCTCAGAGGATACTACACCTCTGCCAGGGACGTCAACGTGACAAGATTACAACCGGCAGACAGCTGACAGCTGGGGACAGTCAACGAGGATTGTAGGTGACACAGAGAGTAGCTGCTGCCTGGAGGAAGTAGCTTCAGGGAGCACCAGGCTTCTTCAGCCAGAGTTAGGCAGGTGACCCTGGGAAAGGAGACCAGAAGCTGGAACCAGATCTGGGGGAAGAAGGCAGAAAAGAATGGCCCTGGTTATATGTTGGCCTATCCCAAGATCCACCCCATCTGTGATCTACTGGAGCACGGGAGGGTGAGGGCGTGGGGTTTGGTCCTGCGGACCCAGGGCTGCAGGATCTCCATGACACAGGGCAGCAAGGGATGTCCAGGAAGAGTCCCAGTGAGGGCCCAGCATCAGAGACCAGGGGCCTCGAACTAGACGGACGATTCTTTGCGATGAACGCCTGCATGTAAAAATGTATGGACGAGGGGGTTCACTGAGAGACTCACTGTGCCACACTGCAGCTTCCATGATGAGATTTCCCCTTCTTCCTTTACTCCCCTTTTTTTCTCTTAAATTCTATTTTGTTTTATTGGGAGTGAGGGGTAGGATTGGGAGTCATGATGTGAAAGACACAAAAAATAAAAAAATAAAATAAAAAAGAATGGCCCTGGTTGATGTGATTGGCATCAGGAAGTAATAGCTTAGCAGAAGGTACCAAGACAGGGGAGGGTGTAGATGGGCAGGAGCCCAGGCATAGACAGCTCTAAAAACCCAAGAAAGCATTTCTGTGCTTCATTCTGTACTTCAGGGCAGCCCCCTAAGGCTCATGGCATCTTTTTACAAAATGTTTATACATGCCCCCAAACAACAGCAGCTGAGCGAGGCGGCACACACTTGTAATCACAGCAGTTGGGCGGCAGAGGCAGGATCCCCACAAGTTTGAGGCCAGCTAGGGCTAGACAGTAAGATCTTGTCTCAAAACAACAAAGCGGTGGGACTATGAAAGGTCAAGGATAGAAATATGGGACAGAGGAATAGTCTACCGTGGTAGGAAAGAATACCTTCTCACAGACATTGCTTAGCAGTACCAGCCTCGAGCAATAATAGAAAGCAAACAGGCATTTCATTGAGTTCATTGTCCTCTAATTCTTTAGTCCATCCATCGTCTTCTTGCATGAACCAGGGGTGGCTACTCTCACCCCGCTCCCACCCTGCCTTCATGCACGTCTATATAGGAAAACCTATTATATTATTCTGAAAGATAGTTATCGGCATATTAAAAAACTAATTTGCCACATGGGTTTCTCTGAACAGATGTGGCGGTGGGTCTAATCACCACTGTCATTTTGAAGAATTGCTGGAAAATGTGGTATTTTGAGACACAGGCAATCAGTGTGATGTGAACAGACAATTATCAGAGCATTCTTTTGATAAAGTCACAGGTGACTGCTGGTACTGCTGTGGTTCATTCTTGTTTGCAGAACAGAAATGTACATTTCAGTTGGAGGTTAGTAAAAATAAAGACATGATGGGGGGGGCAGTTTAAGTTTATAGATCTCGTGTGTGTGTGTGTGTGTGTGTCTGTGTGTGTGTGTGTCTGTGTCTCGTGTGTGTGTGTGTGTGTGTGTCTTTGTGTGTGTGTCTGTGTGTGTGTGTGTGTGTATTTATGTGTAAGTGCCATAAAAGTGGTGTGGTGGCAGGGTGAGAAACACAATGGTCACACTTCAGGGTCATTACCAGGGCAGAGGCTGGTGAAGGACTTCTGGAAAGAAAGACTGCATGGCTCTCACATGCAGCTGGGATGGAGCAGGGATGGGAGGCTGGAAGAAGAGCGTCACTGTGAGGGGAGGTGAGCAAGGGTGCCCGCTTAGCCTGGCTTTCTGTGGATTGCAGAGGGAGTTCTCCTGCTGGCAGAGCTCCCTCCCAGGTGATCTCAGGCAGAGGAAGCAGTTGCTGAGCCAAGCACTCAGGTCCAGTGAGCCCCCAGGGAACATGGGCAGTGTCTGGTTCCTTTCCCGCTCCGGTACCTTCTGCCTGGCATCTTGACATTGACATCAGAGCCAATGGAACTCAAGGCGTCTCAGGTGTCACTTTCCCCTGCAGAAATCCAGGGGTTGGCCCTGCATCACCTTGACGGGTGGGCTGAAAGGGACCTGACTCAGTTCTGTCATCTAGGTCCAAGGAAAGAAACACAGCATAGATTTTTCAAATATTCAAAATGTAAAAACCTAGTCCGCCTAGGTGAAAATGTGCTTCCTAGCAGGACACTTCAGTTGTCTTGTGAATGTAACAAAAGCATTTGAAAGGAACATTTATTTGGATAGCTCTAATACACAGTCCTAACACAGCTCTAATATACAAAATGTGGTGAGGAAGTCATCGAGGCAAGAGTTGGAGGCAGCAGGTCACATTGAATCGATGAACCCAATCTAGATAACCCCTCATAGGCCAGCCCAGAGGCTGCTCTCCTTGGGGATTTCGGGTCCTGTCAAGCTGACAATCCATATTAGCTGACACATGGGGGCACCAGGAAACTTGAGTCAGAGGTGAGTGTTGGCAATGGCTAGAGCGGGGGCTTTGGACAGATCCTGAGCCTGAGGTGTCCTCTGGGAACTATGGGCTGCCTACTTTTTAAAGGGAGCCTGAGTTCTCACAGTCAAGGGCTTGGGGGGCAGCTTGGAAAGCCTACACCTGCCTGGACCCTCAGGAGGAACTCGGACCCCTGTTGCCTGCAGCAAGCAAGGAGCAAAGTCCTAATACCAACCCAAAACTCCCCGTAGAAGCGGTGCCTCATTCTAAAGCTTCCTGGAAACTGCTAGCCTGTCTTGGTGGTGGTTTTGTTTTTGAGACAGTCTTCCTAGGCAGCCTAGGTGGGTTTCAAAGCTTGTGATCTACCTGCCCCTTGCCCTTGCCACCAGAGTGCCGGAATTACAGAAATGTACTAGTGTGCCTAGCTTTAAAAGAAGTAAATTGAAAAAAATTTTTTTTTAAACTATGGGCTAGGGAGATAATTCAATTAGTAAAGTCTTGCAAGCCTGAGAACCCAAATTCAATCCCCAGAATCGATTGCAGTGGAGGAGGGTGGGGATGTGGTGCTATGTGCTTGCAATCCTGGCACTAGGGACGTGGGGACCCCAGGGCTCACTGGCCAGCCAGCCCAGCCTACTTGACAAGTTCCAGACCAGTGACAGACTCTGTCAAAAGACAAGGCAGATGGCCCTGATGAGTGATACCATCTGGCCTCCACACACATCTGAACACACACCAACCTGTATGTACATGAACATGCATGCAAACACGGACATATACACACACACACTCTTACTAATGCCTTTATAATGACTATCAACTGGACA
>CABHPQ010135701.1:0-18760 GCA_902168405.1 Peromyscus aztecus
CAGATTTTACGGCCCCGGAAGACTGCGGCCACCTCGCGTGCTTGTGGTCCTTAGTTGGGAGCCACGCCCCCAAGCGGTAGGACCCGGAGATTTATTTGCGCTCTCAGGCTCCCTCTGTGCAGGTCTCAGGGGTCTGTGGCTCACTTGAGGAGCCGCGGACTCATGGTTAGGGTGTGTTTTCCGCTTGGGGGGAAAGGCACACTTCAAGATTTTTTTTTCTTCGACTTCGTTTCCTCTATTCGAAAGCTCCGATTGTGATGGACAGGCGATTTTTGTTTTGGCTTATTTTTATTTCGAAACAAGGTCTCTGTAGCTGGTGTTGGACTGGATATATGGGATATATAGGATATATGGGATTGCAGGCGAGCTACCCGTCTGGTTCTCATTTTGGTGAGATGACTGGACCCACATCCCACCCACTACTCCTTTCTTGCTGCTTGAGTTTCTGCTGCCTGGGACTAACATAAAAAGACTGTATTCAGCTTTCCTAGGCTATCGCCTCTAATTTCCTGCCCGAAGAGACGAGTTAGGTTGAAGAAATTAAGGGTGTGTGAGACAATAGGTGTAGGTCAAATTCTTAAATCTTAATATTTCTTTTGAGTTCATTACATAGTTACTTATAAACTCCAATCTAGGGAATAATCTAGAAACTTTTAGTGGTTAGCTACAATTTTTTAAATCACATGAACTATAAACAAGATTTACAGAGGCTAGACAGATGGCCGGCCCAGAGGTTAAGAGCACTTGCTGCTCTTGGGGAGGATCAGAGTTTCTAATCTCACCTTTGGACTCACAGGCTTTAACTACAGCTCCAGGAGATCAGACATGTTCTTCCAGCCACCTCAGAAACCAGAAATCACGTGCACGCATGTGACCATAACCCAAAATAATCTACACACACACAATTTCAGAAAAGTAAGCAGGGGTTGAAAATGCTTCCGCTTCAGATCATTTACGGTCTTGGAACTAGATGCAGGTTGACAGCTGCACAATTATTTGTATTAACATGTCCTCAGTTGTACCTTTTCTGTTTCTCATGTAGGGTCTCATGTGGCTTGCACAACCCGAAACTTGCTTTGTAGCAGATGCTGGCCTTGAACTCCTGCCTCCACCTTCTCCATGCTGGAATATTACAAAGGTGTGCCACCACAGTCCGTTTACATTTTAAAATTATTCATTTTGTTGTTTAAATTTTACCTCAAAAAATTGTAGGGGCCCAGTGTGTTGGTGCATGCCTTTATCCTTGAATCGTGGCCTTTAATGACTAGACAGAACAGACAGAGCTCTAGGTGTTCAAGACTAGCCTGGTCTACATACTGAGTTCCAAGCCAGCTAAGGCTCCACATTCAAACTCAAAAATCAATCAAAAAGAAAATGATTGTGGGAAATAGTATGGCACTTGGGATTCTCAAAATATGGAGAAATCCTTGCCCTTAAGTATATCAGATGACAACACTATACAATACACATTAAAAACAGATTATGGTATATTTGCCTACCAACCCAAAATGTTTAAGGAACTAATAGTTATCAGGATAGTTCGTAAAAATAAAACAGAGAAATCTGCAACTCATTAGGGGTCTTTGATTCCAAGTACAGTCAGATTGTGGTTAACTTGGGAAAAAAAGAAATTGGTAGTTGGCCAAGTTAAAGGCCATTTGTCAGAACCTGTATTAGGAAGTCTGCTAGCATTCGGGAGCTTGAGGCAGAAGATTGAGAATCTGCTTGAAGCCAGGAAGGGCTATATCCTAAAACCAAAAAAACTGGGGCAGCACTTAGGGGGCAGACTTTGCTCTGCCCTTCTCCACAAGACACATCTCCCAAAATGCTATTGCTTTTGTAATTTATAACTATACAGACTGTCAGTAAGAAACTGAGCAATGGCTACAGTGAAACCCTGTGTTGAAAAAAAAAAAAAATCTGAGCAAAATCATGGTATAGCCATACACAGTAGTTATAAACATATACGTGTATGATTATTGACCTTTTTTGTTTTTTAAAAATTCAATGTGAATACATATAGAAAAGAATAAATTGACTGCAGATTATTTCTGGAAAACATGCATTATACCCATATTTCTAAATATCTTAAGTACTATTATAAATTAAAACAGAAAAACACTACAGTAATAGAAAATTAGCATGTAGATGAGAAATAATTCTAAATTAGAGTACTAAAAATTAAGGTAATATAACATGGAGGTTGAAAACTATGACCAATTTTAGGTTTTATTATATAGATAAGTGGATGCAAATGCATTGAAATGGTTTCAGTTCCAGCTAACAGAAGAGTGGCCACTAACAAAATTACAAATGAACAAGCAGTTTGAGCATATTCAATTTAAATGTTCAGGTTGAGAATTTTACTGACAATATTGACCTAGGGCTAGAAGTTATAGTTGAGAGTCATAAAGTCTTAAGGATTGGAAAACAAATGTAAAGGGGGAAAAAATACACATTTGCTGGGTTTTGTTTGAAACCAATTCTTGCTCACCTGAAACCCCATGACCAGCTTGATCATAGTTATCTTCTTGAACTTTAGCCTACTAAAAATGGTTTTCTCTGCATTCTTAGTGTATTCTTTAAACTGGTTGGCTGTGGTGCTAGCAGCCTCATTCTCAAGTGTCTAAGGCAAGATGATCTTGAGTTCCAGGCCATCACGCACCATATTCTGGGACCTGCTCTCAACTCAGTGTCTGTCAGGGTGGATGTGGTCGCACAGCCTTTAATCCCAGAACTCAGGAGGCAGGGGTAGGCAGATCTCTATGCTTGTAACAAATTTTAAAGCAGGTATGAAAGTTCATGTCTGTAATCCCAGCATTTAGAAGACAGTGTAAGATTATCTCCAGTTCCAGGACATCAAGGCCTAGACAGTGAGAGCCTCTCTCAAAAAAACAAACAGCCCCAGAACAGTGGTGGCACACACCTTTAATCCCACCGCTCAGGAGGAGGCAAAAGGAGCTCTGTGAGTTCGAGGCCAGCAACAAAAACAGAGGGCTTAATAGATGGCGCAGTGGTTAAGAGCACTTGCTGTTCTTCCAGAGGACCCAGGTTCAATTTCCAGTACCCAAGTGGCAGCTCACCAATATGTACAAGCTTTTCTGGCCTCCCTAGGTACAAGGCATGAACAGGCAGACATACATGCAGGCAAAATACCCACGTAAAAAAAATAAAAGTAAATCTTTAAAAAAAAAAAAAAAAAAGAAAACAGGTCCAGCTTTTGATCCCGCACTCAGAGCAGAAGCAGGGGATCTAAGAGTTCTTAGCCTGCCTGGTCTACATAACACATTTCAGACTACCAGGGCTATGTAGTAAAATTCTGACTCAAAAAAAAAAAAAAAAAAAAAAAAAGACTGAGCATGGTTTCTCCTTCCTATAATCCCACCATTAAAGAGCTGAGGCAGCCAGCTCACCAAGATACCCTAGGCAAGTCTGGACAAAGTGGGACTCTGTTTCAAATATAAATAAATAAGGAGATTTAGGGCTATAACTCAGTGGTAGACTGCATCCCAAGTATATGTGACACCCTAGGTTCAAGAAACATAAAAATATAGTGAAATTGATTTACACACACACACACACACACATGCATGTACACACATACATACACACAATAGAGAGTAGCAAATAAGTCAGTGATTTCAGTGTTTTACCTTTCATATAGAATGAACAACTACAAAATTAGACTGAAAGATAGATACCAAACATTACTGCAATACTAGATGGACAGTCTAAAACAGCATTTGAAAACAAGCTCATTTATTATTAGCAAACAATGGGAAGGGGAAAAAACAGAAGAGTTTTCACAAAACAGTCTATGAATTATATTAGTTAGGGAAATACTGGATATCATAGACACAACTAAAAATGTGCTATCGTCTATAATGTACATTTTCAAAAAAGAAATTACAGGGTTGGAGATGTAGCTCGGTTGGTACAATGCTAGCTTAGCATGCTCAGGCTCTGGTTAGCACTCTGGAAGTAGCAAAGTAAAAGATTATCCTGGGTAACACCAATTCTGAAGCCAGCCTGGGATACATAAGACCTTGTCTCAAAAAAAGAGAGAGGGAGAAAGAAACACCGCCCAGTGTGGCAGTGTACGCCTTTACTCCCAGTACTCAGGAGGCAGAAGCAGGTGTCTCTAGGATTCATGCCAGTCTGGTCTACATAGTGAGCCCCAAGGCTAGCCAGAGCTACATAGTGAGAGCTTGTCATAAAAAAGTAAACAAACAACACCTGAATATAATATACAAGTATTTTGTCCATTCACACACTGACTGAAATGTACATAAATATTCTTTTGCAAAACCCCAAAACGTCTAAAATTATCCCAACTATAAAAAAAGAAAACAGATTAAAATAGTATTAAGGGATTTCATTACCTGAACCCACAAAACTAACTATGGGCATCAGTATTTCAATCTTCTTCCCGTTCTATCCTTTTTGGCTTTTAGTCATATGATATCTACCCTTCGAACAATTTCCTCTCCTATGAAGAGCATCACGATCCTGACACTCAAGGAAAATCTCAATCTTCCTCATCAGCCTCCCACCCCTTGATGGATTAATGACATCAAGCATGAACAAGACATCTTGCTGAATCTCTTTGGAATTGATCTTTTCTCCATTAGAGTCCGTTTTAAAATTCCATGTCTTTATAAGTCTGGCATGTGAGATTTTAATTGCTCTGTCACAGCTTTCTCTTCTTCAGTCAGTGGAGTTAGCTAGAAAACAAATGACAAAATATTTAGTTCAAAAGCCTCCAGAGGTTGTTAAATGAGTTAAACGTCCGTTGCTCTGTTGCACAGATGTTTTTGTAAGCTTATAGTATATATAATCATGAAACTTGAAAGATAAGGGAAAACAATAGCTGTTTGGCTATTTATACACCATGATTGGGCTTTCAAAGAACTTACAATTAGGCTATACAAACAAGATCAAGAAATCAAACAAACTGGGCTGGAGAGATGGCTCTGCAGTTAAGAGCACTGACTGCTCTTCCAAAAGACCTGGGTTCAATTCCCAGCACCCACACGGCAGCTCACAACTGTCTGTAGTTCCAGTTCCAGGGTTCTGACACCCTCACACAGACACATATGCAGGCAAAACACCATTTGCACATAAAATACAAATAAATAAATAATTTGTTAAAAAAATCAGACAAATTAAGGACTATCATTTAATAGAACTAAATTAATGTTTGGATACCATATTTGGAAAAGAGATTTGGACCAAAACAGTATGACATTTTCCCCAGAGATATAAGTTTGGGCTACATTTTGAAGACCTCATCTCAAAAAACATTTTAAAAAATAAGAAGCTGGGTAGTGGTGGCAAACACCTTTAATCCCAGCACTTGGGAGGCAGCAACTGGCAGGTCTCTAAGTTTGAGGACAGCCTGGTCTACAGAGTGAATTCCAGGGCAGCCAGGGCTGAAAAGGAAAAGAAAACCATACTCTGATGGGTAATAAGAAAGATGAGGAGGAAACAAGTAACTACCCACTCAAAGCAGGCAGGAGCAAGAACCGAAACAAAAGGGAATGAGATAACCAATAAAGGATTTTCACAGAACACCAACAGGTTGGCTGAGAAAAGGGTTATATGGGAAAATAACACAAGCTACAGCTCAAACCTCTGAAATAGTTACAAGTTGGCCTAATTATATAGGTCATCTCTAGAGAGACTGCCAGATCTGGAACATGACAGAACTACAAATCAGCATCTCCAGGGTAGCATCATCCAATAAAACTTTCCATGATGCTGGAAATAATCTGTATCTGCAGTTTGAACAGGAAATGAAGAACTGAATTTTATGTAACCACTTTTAAATTTATATAGCCACATGTGGTTACTGGATAGCCTCATTCTCCAACATCTCAGAACCCCAGTACTCTTCTATGCAGCTAGTTTGACAGATCAACATTGGCCCAACATGTTCTTATGTATAAAATTATAAACACTTATTCTGCAACCCACACAGTGCAGAAATCTACTCCAAATAAGGGAATGGTATTAATATGGCAAAACATATTCTCAATAAACCCCTGTTATTCCTAAGCTTACTAGGGAAGAACTCTCAGGCCATAAATTTAATAAGTCCTCAAAGGCTTTTTCCTAGACTTAAGGCCAACTTCATCAGTCTGAAGTTTGATGTAACTGTTGTTTGGGGTTTTTTGTTCCTTTCCTGGAACGAGTAGGCATGAATGCACAGGCAGTACCTTCTACATCCTCTCCTTCAAGCATCACCTCCACCTTACTTAAGAATCCTTGTAATTGTGAACTTACGGCCTGATGTGTATAGACTCCTCACATGTTGTGGTATAAAAACATCAGCTACTGAGCTAGGCACTAAGACTTTTAACTGAGACCTGAATGAGTTAGTAGCATTTGTATAAAATATAAAAGAAAAAACAGAACAAAACAAACAGCTCCATGGTAGGGTGCTTCCCTAGCATGAACAAGGCACCGAGTTTGATCCCCCAACACATACACTGAAAGGTCTAGAGCCAGGGAAGGCACGGTGGTAGATGCATTTAATCCTACCATTTGGAAGGCAGAAGCAGGCAGATCTCTCTAAATTCAAGCTCAGTCTGGTCTATGGTCTACATATTGAGTTCCAGACCAGCCAAGGCTATATGCATTTGAAACAAACAAAACCAATAACAAAAAATAGATCAAGAAATCATCTACGTGTGTTTTGTTGTTGTTTTGGGTTTTGGTTTTTTGTTTTGTTTTGTTTTTTTGCTTTTTGAGACAGTATCTTGCTATGTAGCCCCAATTGGCCTGGAATTATGAGAGTCCTTCAGTTTTTCAAGAGATGAGATTACAGGGGTGTACCATCAACATTTGATATCTTACTAGTTATGATGCTTCCCCTGCCCCTCACTCCCCTCCTTCCATTTTGAGACAGGATCTCATGTCTATCAGACTGGCCTCAAACTCTTTTTGTAGACAAGGATGACCTCAAACTTCCATCCTCGTGCTTCAGGTGCTGGGATAATACACGTAGCCCACCATGCCCAGGTTATACAGTTCCAGGGACTGAACCAGAGGCCTCATGCATGTTTGGCAAGCACTGTACATCTCCAGCCCTTTCTGGGTTTTTTTTGTTGTTGTTGTTTGAGGCAGGATCTTACTCTGTAGCCCAGGCTGGCCTTCAACAGTTTGTTGTTGAATTTTTCTTTAAGAAAGAGTCTCACTGCCTGTCCCTGGAACTCACTATATAGATCAGATGGGCCTGTAACTCTTTTTGGTGGGGGGAGGACTTTTTTGTTGTTGCTGCCTCCACCTCCCAAGTGCTGGGATTAGATGTTTGCCACTCGGCCTGACTTTGCATCAAACACTTAGCAGTTACTATATGAACCAGGAGAATCCCAGTGTGGTGGCACACGTCTATAATCCAGCACTCAGGAGGCTGAGGCAGGAGAATTGGTTTGAGTCCAAGATAGTACTACACAATGAGACTGTCCTATCTCCAAAAACAAAAAAGAGAGTTGCTTCATTTTATAAGTTTAGTAAATTTAAGCTTTCTCTTCTGCCATGGTTATAAAACCCAAAACATTACATCTTTTCACTAACCAAGTCAAATCGACATAATTTTTCTTTTTTCTCTTCTTTTACTAAAAAGAAAAGTAGTTAAGTTTTAGGGAATCAAAAAATTTGATTTCTATCAATAGTTTAAACTGACTACTAAATTTTACATTCCATTGTAGGAAGTAGAGTAAGTCATGGGTAACTGAAGTCCTGAGTGAATCTGTGTTGTTGACATGAGCCAGCCATGTAGAATACCCTAGAGCCACAGACCCTTGGAGGAATGGCAAAGCCTTCCTCTGTTCTGAGTGTAGATGTTGACAGTGTGTACAGAAAATGTCTGCCATAGCTTCTTCTCCCCAGATATATATGGCCTGAAAACTGCTCCCCTGTATAGATGGCTCCTCCCCATTAGCTAACCCTGCCTTCTTGATCTAGCTGTACACCATAAATTCTGTATGTAATAACCCCACTTCATTGTTCATCCTTGTGCGATTACCCTGCCCCCTGCTCAACTCTACATAATAAACACACTGTGCTTCTCAGATGCTAAGGCTTCTCTAGAGTCAGGCTACCAAATCCCAGCATTTCTGTCTATGTGTCTGTCTGTCTTTTCTTCATTCCTTCACCACCTCAGTCACATCCAAGTGTCTGGAAGCTGTGCATGGACGTAGCACAGCATACTGGGGTTTTATTTTTAAAACAATATTCACAACGAAAACTTCACAAGTCCAATCTGTCAACTAAAAACATTACCTCCAGGTCTGTGTGCTTTTGTAGTTCCTGTATCATGGTCATTGTCTTGCTCAGAGTAGCACCAATGCGGCTCTTACTCTCTTTTTGCTCAACAGAAAGTGGCTTAAAGCGTGCACACAAAGCTTGATATCGAGACTTTATTGCTGATAATTCCTTTAAAATTGCAACTGCATTTTTCTACATTAGAAAAAATAAGGTTAATATATGTTAAATGATGTAGTGGGAAAATTAAATTTATTTTTAAAAATTAATATGTACAACACATTCTACCACATATTTGTTTGGTCACTACTATCTTACTATACAACCCTGGTTGGTCTAAAATTGCTATGTAGACCAACCAGGGTTGTATAGTAAACTCAGAGAAATCCACCTGCTTCTGCCTCCCACGTACTGGGATTAAAGGTAGGCACTACCATACCCAGCTACAGAGGATCTACTCCTGTTTGTGTGTACACACACACACACACACACACACACACCATAATAAAGAAATATTTAGGGGGCTGGAGAGATGGCCCAGCGGTTAAGAGCACTGGCTGCTCTTCCAGAGGACCCGGGTTCAATTCCCAGCACCCACATGGCAGCTCACAACTGTCTGTAATTCCAGCTCCAGGGGATCTGACACCCTCACACCAATGCACATAAAATAAAGTTTAAAAAAAAAATTCTTTGCCAGGCGGTGGTGGCGCACGCCTTTAATCCCAGCACGCGGGAGGCAGAGCCAGGTGGATCTCTGTGAGTTCGAGGCCAGCCTGATCTACAAAGTGAGTTCTAGAAGAGGTGCAAAGCTACACAGAGAAACCCTGTCTTGAAAAAAAAAATTTTTTTTTTAATTTTAAAGGAAATTCTGACAGTGATATATAGATGAATAGTGTGTATGTGTGTGTGTACAAGCTTTAGTTATGAATATTGTTTTAAAAAATAAAACCCCAATATGCTGTGGACAAGTGGAAAGTCACAGAATGACTTTCAAGGGTAAATTCTCTCCTTCCACTGTGGGTTCAAGAATTTGAACTCAGGTTGTTAGCCCTGCTTGGAAAGCCCACAATCTGGATGTCTGGAGGACATTAATAAATGTATGAAATAGCCAATCACAAATGAACAAATACAAAATGTAGAATAGTAAAATTCACAAAGGCTAAAAGTAGAATGGTAGTTGTTGGGGGTTGGAGCTGGGTAGGGAGGATAATGGGGGGTTACTGTTTAATGGGTACAGTGTGTAAAGTTTGGAAGGATGACAATTTGCTGATAGCCAGGTAGCGGTGGTGCACACTTTTAATCCCAGCACTTGGGAAGCAGAGGCAGATGATTTATGTGAGTTCAAGACCAGCCTGGTCTATAGAGTGAGTTCCAGGACAGCCAGGGCTACCCTCTCTCAAAAAAAAAAACAAAAAACGAAAAAGCCAAGAAAATCCACTGAGATGGATGGTAGAGATACTTGTGCAACAAGGTAAATTGTGCAACAGCACCTGAATGGTACACTTCAAAAACATTCACATGGCCAAACACAGTGGCAGATGTCTGTATTCCCAGTATATAGAAAGCTGAAGTAGAAATGATAAGAAGTTCTAGACCATCCTGAGTTATACAGCAAGTTTGAGGGCAGCCTGGGCTTTGTAAGTTTAAGACTATCTTAGAATATATACTGAAACTGTTTCAAAACTACAGAAAGGGTCTATTTAATGACAACTATTTTTGAACATTTTGATGTTTCTTCAAAATATTGAGTATGAGCTGCTTCTATGGCCAGTAATCTCATGCCTAGATACATAACCACAGAAATGAAAACATGTGGTATACCCAAACGTCTACATGAATGTTCATAGAGGCATTATTCACTATAGCCTAAAGGTTGGAACAGCCTGATATCTAACTGATGAGTGGATAAACAAAACTGTTATAGTTATACATAGATACCTTTTAACAACAGAAAGGAAATAAGTACTGTTCATGCTTCAACATAGATGAACCTTGAAAACATGCTAAGTGAAAGGTAAGACAACCACATACTTAGGCTTCAATTTTTGTAAAATGTTTACATTATATGTATATACATTTACATATGGGGATAGAAAGTAAATTAATTGATGCCATGAACTGGTGGGAGTGGGAATAGAGTAATGGGAAAGAGGTTTCCTTCTCAGGTGATAAAGATGTTCAAAAAGTATGGTAATGTAAATTGTAAAAATTAAGATTTAAAAGCAGGGGCTGGTGATCTGGCTCAGTGAGTCAAAGTGCTCACCCTGCAGGCCTGATGACCTCAATTCAATATAAGGAACCCATGGTGAGATCTGACTCCAAAAGTTGTCCTCTAACCTCATGTGGGTGCGCGTGCACACACACACACACACAAACAAGTAATATTGTGGGGGGGGGTGGATTCCAGACAGAATTTCTCTGTATAACAAACCCTAGCTGCTCTATAACTAGATTTGTAGACCAGGCTGGCCTCGAACTTACAGAGATTCATCTGCCTCTGTCTCTTGTGTGCTGGGATTAAAGGCATATACCACCACCACCCAGGCTAGTAATATATATTTTTTTAATTATTGTGGGAACAGCTACAGTACTACAGTCCACTGAATTGTATACCTTACTGCATTTGTTTATTCAAAGTTCAGGCTGGCCTTGAACTTACAAAAAACAGTTTTGTTTGAGATTCTGCTGTTGTTTAACTTTTTGGTTTTTTAATAGTCTCACTATGTAGACCCAAATGCTCCAAACCCAGATAAAGAGGCTAGCTAAAAATGTATAGCAGCCGGGTGTTGGTGGCACACGCCTTTAATCCCAGCACTCGGGAGGCAGAGGCAGGCGGATCTCTGTGAGTTCGAGGCCAGCCTGGGCTACCAAGTGAGCTTCAGGAAAGGCGCAAAGCTACACAGAGAGGGGGTGTGGGGGGGTGGGGGGGGGAAGTATAGCAATGCTCCTGCCTTCCTGCCTGTCTCCCCAAGTACTGACAGTTATGGGTGAGCACTATCATGCCCAGCCTAAAATAGTTTCTTTAGATAGATTTTTTTACAATTCAAATGTGCTATTTCCTGTCTACTGTCAAGGATACTATCAACTGACGATGCATGGAGATTGTTTCCTCTTTCCCATGTACATGTATACATAGAAGGCATGAATTTATGGTATATAAACAGTTCTGATGCAGTGGGCATGCATCTGTAATTCCAGCTACTCAGGGGGCTGAGGCAAGGGGATCTCACTTAAGCCCAGAAATCAAGACCAGTCTAAGCCACGTGAGACTCTTTCTCAATATTAAATAGAAAGTTAGTGATTTCTAAGCAATGTAACCTTAAATACTGCTCTGGTTTGCTTTCTATTGCTGTAATAAAACACAGACCAAAACCATCTCTGGGAGGAAAGGGTTTATTTAGCTTCCTCATCCCAATCAGTCCATCCTAAAAGGAAGTCAGGGCAGGAACTCAAGCAGGAACCTGAAGGCGGAAATGGAAGCAGAGGCCATGGAGGATGTTGCTTCCTCACTTGATCCTCGTCACTTGTTCAGCTTGCTTTCTTATACAACCCAGGACCACCTGCCCAAGGAGGCCCTGCCTACAGTGAGCTGGCCCATACCTCAGCAATCATTAACAAAAGAAAATGCTCAGACTTGCTTATAGGTCAGTCTGACAAAGGCATTTTTTTTCAACTGAAGTTCCTCCCAGGTGACCATGGATTCTTTCTACTTAACTTTATTCAAAAACCACTGTTCATATCTATAATAAAGTAAACTTAACAGCATATCATCTTCCCCAGAGACTATCATGACCACTAACCCTTCTCCCTTTAAATTATGAACCACTATTCTAGAAGTAGAAATATTCTGTCTTGTTACTTCAGAAGCTTCCTCCTGACTTGTACTTCTGAGTTCATTAACTGTTTTTAAAAGTTAGCACATAAGCCAGCAGTGGTTGCGCACACCTTTAATCCCCGCACTCTGGAGGCAGAGGCAGGCGGATCTCTGAGTTAAGGCCAGTCTGATCTACAGAGTAACTTCCAGGACAGCCAGGGCTACACAAAGAAACCCTGTCTCAAAAAACAAAACAAACAAACAAACAAAAACCACTTAATACATGTCATTCTGGACACATATGTTCCTATTTTTCTTGGGAAAATATGAAGAAGTATAATCACTTCAGTATCCAATGAGCAATTTTCCATCAAAACAAGATTTTGTGACTCCACAAACATAGCACTTACAAGAAAAGCTTGGTGCTTAATAACTGTTAGAATGTATTACTACTAGAGCATTACCAGAAAATGTTTGTACAAAGTGTTCTATTAAAAAGATCTACCTATCTGGGAATAGTGGCGCACGCCTTTAATGCCACCACTCGGGAGCCAGAGGCAGGCAGATATTTGTGAAGTTGAGGTCAGGCTGGTCTACATAGTGAGTTCCTGGACAGCCAGGACTACTTAGTGAGTGAGACTCTGTCTTGAAGAAAACAAAACAAAAAATTTTTACTTATTTCCCAGTTACCTCTCCTGCTGAATCTGGGTGATTAGTCTTGATTTCATATTCCAGCCTATATTGAATGTAATCCAAATCAGAATCAGCTTTCTGGAACTAAAAATCAGCACACATATATTATTTAGTTAACAAAAATATATTAGTAAGCATAATTATTCATTCTCACGTTCTTGAATATTTTAATATATGACACTCATTTTAACTTGTAGTATATAAAGCAAGTAATATCCATAATATTTATGCTCTATTAAAAACTTAAAACTAGGGCTACGTTGATTTCATGACAACCCAGCAGGTGAAGATGCCTGCAGTCAAGCTTGATGATCTGTGTTCAATCCCAGGATCCACATGGTGGAAGGAAGGACTTAAACTTTTGTTGATCTGAGAGATAGGGTTTAATGTAAACCAGGTATACCTAGGGCTGGCTACAGCAGAAAATGAGCTTGAAATCTTACGGTTTCTCTGTATAGCCCTGGCTGTGCTCGAACTCAGAGATCCGCCTGCCTCTGCCTCCCAGCGCTGAGACCTAAGGTGTGTGCCACCACGCCCAGCTGAGCTTGAAATCTTAATCCTCCAGTTTATCCCTCCAGAGTGGCTGGGGTTAGAGGAGGCCTATGTGCCTCCATTATCCTATTTCAGGCAGTGCTAGCGTCTGGTCCCAGGGCCTTCTGTATGTTCCACCCAGCTACATCCATCCCAAGCACCTACCTGGTGGAAGCAAAGAACTCACTCATGCAAGTTTGACTTTAACACATGCACCATGCATGTGCACCCATACACATATACATAAGCTGTGTAATATTGGGCCATGTTAAATCTTTTTGTTAAGATTTAATTTGGGGACGGGCAGCAGTGACGCATGCCTTTAATCCCAGGACTTGGGAGGCAGAGCCAGGTGGAACTCTGTGAGTTCGAGGACAGTCTGGTCTACAGAGTGAGATCCAGGACAGGCATCAAAACTACACAGAGGAACCCTGTCTTGAAAAAACAAAAGAAAAAAAAAAAGATTTAATTTGGGGGCTGGTGAGATGATTCAGTGATGAGTTACAGAGGATCTAGGTTCATTCAGCTCTCAGCATCCACAATGACTGCTCACAACCATCTATAACTCCAGTTTCAGAAGATACTCTCTTCTGGCTTCCACTGGCTCCTGTATGCATGTGGTGGATATCAACAACCCAAGCAAGCACACACACACACATACACATAAAAATATTTTAAAATTTACCCAAAAAAAACCTTTTAAATTTATGTGTTTGTGTGTGTCTATGTCTTTGCCACATGTGTGAAGGAGCCCAGAGAGGCCAGAAGAGGGTGTAGGATCCCCTGAAATTGGAATTACAGATGATTGCAAGCTGCACAACCTTAGTGCTGAGAAGCAAACTCTAGTCTTCTGGGAGAACAGGAAGCACCCTTAACCACTAAGAACCACCAGCCCCCAAACCACAAATCTCCAAGGAAAAAATATTAGTATTAGTGACCTTGGATTGAGAAAAAAAAGGGCATGTGTCTGTGTGTAGTTTACATGGATGCATGTATGTACATGTATGTATGCATGGATGCTAGAAGACTTTGAGAAAAGACATTAAAGAAGATACATCAGTTGCAAATAAACACATGAAAAATGTTCAGTATCATTAAAGAGACTATGAAAAAGATTTTATCAATTTCTTCCCTTTTTTGTTTTTATTGTTGTTGTTTGTATTTTTTTGAGACAAGGCTTCTGTGTGTAGCCCTGGCTGTCCTGGAACCAGCTCTGTAGGCCAGGCTGGCCTCCAACTCAGAGATATACCTGTCCCTGCCTCCCAAGTGCTAGGATTAAGGCGTGTGCCATCACTGCCCAGCTGATTTTAGCAATTTCTTACAAAAATCAAACATACATTCACAGTACCTAGTAATCCCATTTCTCAGTATTTACACAAAAGAAATAAGAAATTATGTCCACACAAAAACACTTAATGCTTGTAACAATTTTATTCATAATAGGCAAAGCCTGGAAACGACCCCAGAAACAATTTGTCAGACTTTATACAATGGAATACTACTCAGCAATAAAAATGAGTCAGTTGTCACTGCATGCAACAAAGATAAAATGACAAAAGTACTTACAGTAAGTGCAAAAAGGCAAACATACCAGACCAGTTAATGCACTAGCCCATTCATAAGAAAGTGTAGAAAACTGCTGTTGGAGGAGAAACTGCAGACAGCACCAAGGAACTTTTCACTAGGATGAAAATGTTCTCTATCTTAGTAGTGGAGGTTGTTACCTGATTGTAGACATTTGCCAAAACTCATCACAGCGTACACTTAAAATTCTGAGTTTTACTTATATAAAATGTGCATTGAGCATTACCAAAAAATGATGGTTTCTATTTTATAATTACAATAATCAAGCATGTCTAAGTTTTAAAGATTTTATTATTGTGTGTTTGTATCAATGTGTGACTTTGCATCTGTGTGCCTACAGAGGCCAGAAGATGGCATCGAAGGCCCTGGAGCTGGATTTATAAGTGGCTGTGAGCTGTGAGCTACTAGCTGTGGATGCTGGGAAGGGGACTCAGGGCCTCTATAGTGTTCTTGACTGCTGAACCATCTCTCTAGTCCCCTTTCCTGAGTTTTAAATCTAAGCAGTTCCTATATAATACCAAAATTAACACTAAGACACCGTGTTACCATAGTAGATAGACGTGAGACCATTTATCACTTACCAACTCATACAATCTAATGAGACCTAAGAGTTGCCAGAACCCATCCAAGTCTGTTACAAAAGGAAGCAAATTACAAAGTACTATTCATTTAGACAAGCCATGATTTTAAACATACAGTAATGAATTTTCAGTGCAATACAGTAATGAATTTTTAATTTTATTTTTTTCAAACAATGTCTTTTAAAAACACACATGGTAACAAAATTATACAGTTTTCAGCACTGAAAGCTATAGGAAACTTTTCATAAATACTAACGATGTACGACAAGAACTAAAAAAGGTGTGCGGCCTGCTTTCGGATGCTTTGACAATACTATTGCACTGCTAGCTGTAAAGTACAGTAGTGCAATAAAGTCAGAGCATTCGCGAGCAGTAGTGAGCAGGAAAGGAATGTAAGTTTCAGTGTGCACAGACTTTAGAGTGGAGTTGCCAGTTTTGGTCAGCAGACATCCAAAACCTAAAAACATTTTTTACCAAAGTTCATTTTTTGAAGAGTAAAAGACTTAAAGCCCAAGTGATAATTGATTTTGATAACTAACATGTAAGTAAGTAGCAGCATTCAAACATAAACATGCAGATGTAAAGGAATTTTGTAATATGTCCTGAGCCTTTAGTAATTGACATGGGCATCAGTAATACTTGAGGACTAATTAACAAAATTAGCTATGATTACTACTGAGGCAAATGTATGAAAAAAATATTTCTGTTCTCTGCTGAAATGTAATGTTGGTTGACTCTTCTTCCAAAGCAATTGGTTGCCTACCATAGAAAGCAAGTCCTCTGGGTAATTACTTCAAAGAAAACAAATGCAAAGGACTGGAGACATGATTCAGTGGTTAAGAGCACCTGTTGCAGAGGTCCTGGGTTCGATTCCTAGCACCCACTTGGCAGCTCAAAATCATCCATAACAGTTTCAAGGGATCCAATGTCCTCTTCTGACCTCCTTGGGCACCAGGCACACATGACATGCACAGACATACATACATGTAGGCAAAACACTCATATTCATTAAAAAAAAAAAGAAGAAAACAAATGACTATATACCCAATTTATCTTTATGGAATCTAATACACGTGCAAACACACACACAGCACTTAAATCTTGTGCCTCTTTAAATCAAGAGTTTATTGAGGGCTAATACAAAAAAGGAGAGTATCAGGGAACCGACATATTCTTAACAGGACATTAACCCAACGTAACCTAACACTAGGCAAGAGGATTTTCAGTTTAACTCTTAAAATATCCTATGAAGTGAAGAAAAGCATATCCATTCCCTTCAAACTTAGAAATATCAAGAAAACAATGAGAGGGATAAAATAAGTTTCCCTAAAAGTCAAATGTAAACCAAGAAACAGAATCCAAGCATCCTATTACACTGCCTTTTGTGAACAATCCCAGGGAGTATCACAAAAGGAGGGCAGGAGACAAACGCCACTCAATCAGTTAGTGAAGGGAGAATGTCAGAGAACAAAGGTTACCCTACAATGAGCTTATTCCACCATTAGTAATGTTGATTGATGCAAAAATACATTCCCATTGTTTTCATTGACTTTCCTTTAAATGGTCCAGTTCAGCTACTTAGACAGATTAAACCTGCTAAAAAATGGACTCAAAAGAGCTGGAACATTGGATACTTATCCTCAGCTCCTGGGCCACAAAACTCAAATTTGGGAATATTTAACTATGCTAACCAAGCATTGGGTTTGAAAGACAAGTGTTTAAAAGGCAGATTTAATTTTCTGAATTTGATGTTAACACAAGAAAAATACAAAAAAAATCATTCAGATTAGATGTTTTACAGAGTTAGAATAACTATTGCCTTTACAACGTCATGCACTCCTATTATACCTTCAAGGGCTCCTTAGAAAATCTTTTAAGTGATGTAAAGACTTTTACGCCATTTACCTTTGGCTTAGAAAAGACAATTTCAACAGATACATTTTTTTTTTCTTTTGAGAACATGGTACATTTGAAGAGGAAATGTCTTTTGCTGTCTGGTTAATAAAAAGCTAATATTGAAAATCATGATTAAAAAATTGATTTTGCTTTTTAAGCCCTTGATTTTGAAAAATAGTAACTTGGAAAATTAAAGTGCTAAGTATATTTCAGGAAATCTCACAAAGGGAAAAGCTGCTTTCCTTTCATTCTCTGAAAAAAAATTTTAAAGCTACCTCATAATTTAGACAATATCTAAAAAAAAAAAAAAGTTCAACAATCTCATAACTTCCTAAAATTTACTTTTTTCTGGCTGTTTGTGTTTTCCTTAAGATAATCTGCTCAATATTTTTTAAAAGTCTGAGTATTGATTGTACTGGAAAGGCTAGATAAAGCTTTGAAATGATCAACCAACTAAAGAAAATAACCTGTTAAAATCAGAATTAGTCTCTAACAAGGCAAAACTATCTTCACCTACTCCAAAGGAAGGACTTCATAATGTGGGAGAGCAACAAGAGAATTTACATGCCTGCTGACAAACCACAATATTTAACAATACTTAATGTTGTGTGTTAATATTAATATTACTACATTGATATACACACACATTTTATATATATATATAATATATATATTAACACACACACACAAAAAAAAAACCCTTTAAGTCAACTCAACTATTCATTTTTCAAGATTGGAAAGCTGCAGAAAATTCTCCTCCCCGTAAAGGCCCTCCCCCCTCCCCACACTCCTCCACAAAGTTTAAAATACAATGTTAATAAAAGCAACTGAAAGCCCTCTAATAATATGTATGTGAAACACCTGAATTCCTTAACGCAAGAGAAAAGAAACTGAGGCCTCACACTTTCTGGAATGAGAATGGTGGTGGAGAGTGGTACTTCCTATCTTCCAGGATCACCCCAAAGTCCTTTCCAAGACAAAAGTTACAGACTCAAGATATTCCTTGGAGAGAGCACAGACACACCGGATACCTAGGCAGAGGGAGGGACAGATTACCGGCGAAGAAAGAAGTGTTTTACTTTTCATTTTAATCTTGTTATTTAAGGACCTGGGGGAACTCAGTGATCCCTTCACATTCTGTACTTTTGAGGAAGCTATTCCAATCTGGAAGAAAAGTGATCATGCAAAAGAAGACCGAAGACAGAAGACGGGAACTAAGAAAAAAGGCGCGGAGATCAAGCGTCCAGTGCAAAGATGGGAGGGCGAGAATAAAGAGAACGAGTAACGGGGAAACCCTCACAGAGAAAACTAGAAGGCCCCTGGGCTGGGCGCCCAGTGCCCGCCAGACACGCCAGCGGCCACCGAGGTCCGAGGTCCCGGGCTCCACTTGCAC
>CABHPQ010135704.1:6503-19744 GCA_902168405.1 Peromyscus aztecus
GTGTGTGTGTGTGTGTGTGTGTGTGTGTGTGTGTGTGTGTGTGTGTGAGCTCTTGTAGGCTCCTTGACTAGCCACCTGTCAAGTGACTGGGCTGTGGTGAGTGGGCGTCCCAACAAAAAGGATTGGGTGGTCCAGACTGGATCTGAAGTGAATGTTCTGTTGGTATTGCCAAATGTGTATATCTAAGGTGTACATGTTTTGGTGTCTGCCTGCCAAGCTCTGGGTGGGTGGTCCTTGTACTCTCACTTTTCAAACCTGGTTACCAGTGAAGTGCCATTTGCTATGGCTCCTACCTGGGAGGGAGTTAGCTGGTTATCAGACATTTCTTCACTGAACTACTATTGGTGAAGGCTTGTTTTCATTTGTTTGTTTGTTTATGAGACAAGGTTTAGCTGTGTAGCCTTGACTGTCCTGGAACTCTCTCTGTAGACAGGCTGGTTTCCAACTCCCAGAGATCTGCCTGCCTCTGCCTCCCAAGTGCTGGGATTAAAAGCACACAGGCACCATCACTGCCCAGACTTGTTTGCATTCTTAAAAAAAAACCTAGGTGGTGGTGTACACCTTTAATTCCAGCACCCCAAAGGCAGAGGCAGGCTTGTCTCTGAGTTTAAAGCCATCCTGGTCTACAGAATGAGTTCCAGGACAGTCAAGGCTACATAGTGAAACCCTGGCTTGAAAAACAAAATAACAAACAAACAAAAAACTTTTGTTTTTATGTGTATGTATGTATGTGGACCACATTTGTGCCTGGCACCTGACAGAGGGTTCCAGAACCCCTGGTATTGGAGTTATAGATGGTTGTGAGCAACCGTGTGGGTGATGGGAACCAAACCCAGGTCTGCAAGAACAGCAAGTGCTCTTAACTGCTGAGCCATCTCTCTAGTCCCTGTCTCCATTTTCACTTATGCTTACTTTTTGGAGGCCACTGTGGACTAGGAGGCAAAAGACCTGTCCCAGAACTAGGGACAAAGCCTGGTGATTGATTGCCTGGCACAGGGATGTAGAAGATTCAAGGAGGTATCAGTGGAGAAGTGGAAACCAAGACAAGTAGAGTGCTATCAGAAGCACCAAGAACTAGCAGTTAGGGCTTGATGTGGAGGGGCAGTCCTACAAGGATGCATGGGATGAGGCGCAGGTGGACTTTGTGGTTGAAATAAGAAAGGATCAGCTTCTGGAGGTTGCAAGACAAGTTGGCCTTGGTGCCCAATAGCTTGCAGAATGTACTGGCCCTGTGCGCTAGAGGGTCTGAGGAGTGGCATTGGTGCTAAGCCCCTGAGCTTGTCTTTCCACACAGCCATGTACACTCAAGACCATGGTGTCCCGAGTCCCCTGAGCCTGCCTTTTCTTACAGCCATGCGCACACTGAGTGAAGACACTGTCAGGCTGTTCCTACAGCAGATTGCAGGCGCCATGCAGCTGTTACACAGCAAGGGCATCATCCACCGAGATCTGAAGCCCCAGAACATTCTGCTGTCCAATCCTGGGGGTCGCCGAGCAAACCCTAGTAACATCCGAGTCAAGATTGGTGAGACCCGTTGGGGTGGTGGCTGCCTGAGAGACTGCAGCAGGGGACCCTGCCCAGAGCAATTTCAGCTCAGACAATCTGGGTGCTTCTCCTACAGCTGACTTTGGATTTGCTCGGTACCTCCAGAGCAACATGATGGCAGCCACACTCTGCGGTTCTCCTATGTACATGGTACGTGCCCACTCGTGGTCCAGGGCTGCGGGGCGGGGCGGGGCGGGGCAGGGCAGTACCATTTTGTCATGTCAAAACTGGTTGGTTATTGTTCTGGTAGTGTGTGTTGGTTGCTTGATACCCAGCAGATGTCTGCTCCAATTGGCTGGTGCCTGGCACCTGTTACTGGTTATTGCGTACTGTTCAGTAGTGCTGTACAGTAGTACTGATCTGTGTTGTCGTCCTGTAGGCCCCTGAGGTCATCATGTCTCAGCACTATGATGGGAAGGCTGACCTATGGAGCATCGGCACCATTGTCTACCAGTGTCTGACAGGGAAGGCCCCCTTTCAGGTAAGTGAGCCCCATGACACTAAGGTCTTAGTGAGTTCCCAAAGCTCTAGAGGGTAGGGTTCAGTTTGGGCGGCATTTAGGGTGGTGTCCCCAGCATGGAAGAGTACAGGGTTGCCAGATGGGGAATCAGTTTGAGGTCATAGGTATGAACTTGGTGGCTATCCTGCATCCTCTAGGTGAAAGCTCTTGCCATACCCTGTTCCAGGGGTCACTGAAAACACTGCATTTCCATAAGAGTCAGGTAGCCCTTAGGCCCTGCCCAGTCACTCCTGATCTCTGCCACACAGGTACTTCCTGCCTAGCAGAACAGTCCTCCTTTCTGGGGCTTAGGCCATATCTCTCTGCTTGGTAAATTAAGGGTCACCTCTGTGATGACCCCATCAGAGGTCAGTGTCACGTCTCAGTATGGACCTTCCACCTACTCTTGCTTGCTTCTACAGCAGCTGTTAGCCCATTAGCAGGTGCCCAAACCTGGAAGCAAAGTCTGCATCAAGGGAAATTTGAGAACCCAGGGCTGTGTCTGCCTTAACAAGACATGCTGTCGATGCCTGTAGTGACCCCAAGTCGATAGGCCTGGCATAGTTCCCACTTGCCAACATGGACTATTCAGGTTAAGAACTGACCCCACTCCCTATGTCTGGGATGTCAACCCCTGAGCCTCCCAAGTGTGTCCCCAACAGGTGCTCCGTATACCTGATCAGCCTTGGAATATATACCCAGCCCTGGCCACCCTTTCCTCAGTTGTAGGGTCTGGTGACTCCCTCTGTCCCACCTGCCTTCCCCTGGTCCTTGTGTGCCTCATGGAATGGCTGGGGACGCAGGCACTGGAGAGGCAGTGGTAGGTGGCAGGACTCTGAGGTAGCAGGTACTCCACAGGACTGAACTTTTCCATTGTTATTCCAACAGGCCAGCAGCCCCCAGGACCTGCGCCTGTTTTATGAGAAAAACAAGACACTAGTTCCTGCGTAAGCAACCCTCCATACGCTGCAGGGCGGGTCCACCCCGGTACCCCACAACTCTTGCTCAAATTCATCCTCTCTTTCTCCCAGCATCCCGCGGGAGACATCAGCTCCCCTGAGGCAGCTGCTCCTGGCATTGTTGCAGCGCAACCACAAGGACCGCATGGACTTTGGTGAGCACAGGCCACCTGGCACCTTATGTTAGCTGGCCTTAGTGAGCATCCCAGCACCCATGGCCTGCCATCTGCTGTCAGCCGCCAGGGCCGCAGTGCATTGGGCTCCTCCTGCCCTCAGCAAGGCCAGCAGAACGGACCCTGCTGAAATGGGGGTCAGATGTTCTCAGAGCCACCGTCTGGGGCCCTGACTCTGCCCAGGTAGCTGGGGCCTGGCCTTGACACCCAGGGCTCTGTGGTTAGGCTGTCAGGGTCATGGGCACCAAGATAATTCACTCTTTTTATCCACAGATGAATTTTTCCACCACCCTTTCTTAGATGCCAACACCACCATCAAGAAGTGTGAGTCTCTGAAGGTCCTGGTCACAGACAGGGCTTGTAACATGTTCCCCATGTCTATAGGTGCCACATGCTATTTTGGGAGACACCTTGGGAAAGTGGGGGGCACTGGAGGTACCAGTGATGCTGGCTGCTTGTCTCTGTGGTGAGAACTGGAGTACTTGGGCCGGTCAGAGGCAGCCACGTGCCCAGAGCTGCAGGGGTCCAGCAGCGTGCATACTGACCCTCGTTCCTCTCGCAGCCCCACCTGTGCCTGTGCCCTCGTATCCAAGCTCAGGGTCCGGCAGCAGCTCTAGCAGTAGCTCTGCATCACACCTGGCCTCCCCGCCGGTGAGTTGGCTTCCTGGGTTTCTGTTGGGCCATGGAGTACATAGTGATGGGTGTGCATAAATAGATGAAGCTACCTATGGTCCTTACATGCTTTAGGCATGGTCTGTGTAGCCTGTGTCCTGCTTGACTAGGGAAGGGATCCACGCTGTCACTGATGCTCAGTGACAGTGCCAGGTCTGTTGGTCATGCCTGTATGGGGCTTGAGCCCCATCTGAATGTTCACTAGTGTTTGGTTGAGCAGTAATAAGCTAGTGTTTGGGTTTGGCCCATAACTGGGAGCAGGTTCTGCGGTCTATGTCTGGTGGTGAGGTTTCCTTCTGGGTGGTGCTCATTCTGTGAAAAGTATGCCTGTGCCAAACATTGCCACCTGCTCTGGAGTCTGGAGGTGTGTCTACATAGTGCCTGCTTGGTGCTGGTTTGCAGTGGCAGCTTCCTCACAGGGACACTACTCTATGTCCCCTGGTTACTATATAGAAGTGGAGAGGTGGGGTGAAGAAGGATGAATGATGAACACTGTCCCAGAGGTGGATTCTTCATGAATGGCTAAGAGCTGCAGGCTCCCAAGCAGTGTGTGTATAAACTCCTGACACTAACCCTAAAGAGGGACTTGCCTTTAATGTTTTAGAGAGATGGCTCAGAGGTTAAGAGCACTGGCTGCTCTTCCAGAGATCCCCAGTTCAATTCCCAGCAACCAGATGATGACTTACAACTATCCATAATAGAGATGGTGTCCTCTTCTGGCCTGCAAGCATACATGCAGGCAGAACACTGTATATGTAATAAATAAACAATCTTAAAAAAAAAAAAAAAGAAAAGAGAAAGATCTGCTCTGCTGCAGAGAATGTCTAAGCCCAGCCCCCTTGCTTAGCACTGTGGGCCTGAGCACCACTGTGGCCTGCGCTGTTCTTGGGGAGGTTGATTGCCTGTGGGCTCAGTTCACAAACCCTGCTCTGATTTGCAGTCCTTGGGGGAGATGCCTCAGCTACAGAAGACCCTTACCTCCCCAGCCGATGCTGCTGGCTTTCTGCAGGGTTCCCGGGACTCTGGTGGAAGCAGCAAAGACTCCTGTGACACAGACGACTTTGTCATGGTCCCAGCCCAGTTTCCAGGTCAGGTCCCACTACACAGGCAGGCAAACTCCCACACAGTATTCGTTGGGGAGTGTAAGGGTGTATCAGACAAGTGGGTACTTCCACATGCATGTGGCCATGGGGTTCAGACCTGACTCCCTATGGGCAATTGGAATGGGTTTCTAGAGCCCTGAACTTTCTGGGGAGGATGTCATCACCACAGGTGTATCTGGAGAGCCTTGTGCCCAGGTTCCAGAGTATAAAAAAAGGAACATGGGTGGTCCATGTAGTGTCTATACAACACATAGGTGGTGCAGAAGGGCTGCCACCCCTTCTGTCAGGTGAGCCAGGGAAGGCAGGGGGCACCTTGGTCAGATGATTTCTTCTTCCACAGGTGACCTAGTAGCTGAGGCAGCCATTGCCAAGCCCCCACCTGACAGCCTGCTGTGTAGTGGGTAAGTCAGTCTTTTTTGATGTCTGCTCAGGGATAAATCGGGCCTTTGGGTCTTGGCCTGGAATAGGCCATTTGGGAAGGACTAAGGCTGCTGGGCCCTCTTAGGGAAGCCTAGTGAGGGAGTTTAGGGTCTGGATGCATCTGTCTAAAGGTCTGTTTGTCCTTCTGCCACCAGGAGCTCGCTGGTGGCCTCTGCTGGCCTAGAGAGCCATGGTCGCACCCCGTCTCCCTCTCCAACCTGCAGCAGTTCTCCCAGTCCCTCTGGGTAAGCATAGATGGTCACCAGTGACCCTCAGCGTCATGGCCACCTTTCTTGGCAAGATCTATTGTGTCTGAAGGTCCTGTATTTGATCAGATTTGGCCAGACATGGCAATATGGATGTCACACTGAAGGGCTGTTGTTGATGTGTGGCTGGATTGATGAAGGGACCAACTGAGGATACTGCCTACAGGAACTTCTCTAGATTAGGTTATTGGAACACCTGTGGGGGTCACGCAGACACAGTGTGCAGTGGGTACAGTGTGAAGCCAGCTCTTCAGGCCTGGGCGACAAAGCTGAGACCTCTCTCCCCAAATGTGTCTGGGCCTAAGCCTCTTCTAGTGCTGTCTACAGCGGTTACCCTCTCTCCACAGCCGGCCTGGCCCCTTCTCCAGCAACAGGTACGGTGCCTCGGTCCCCATTCCTGTCCCCACTCAGGTGCACAACTACCAGCGCATCGAGCAGAATTTGCAATCACCTACTCAGCACCAGGCAGCCCGGTTAGTGTCCCTGACTTTAGTGAGAGTCTTGCCACAGCTGTCCTGTGACAGTCATGGAGTTTGTAGAACTCTTGTAACTGCTGGGGGCTCCTGGGCTCATAAAACTCATCTTGTTGGCAAGATGTGTTTGGTAGACTAAAAAAAATGTTAGGGGTTGGATGAGTGTTTTCATAGAAGCTATAGAAGGCAATTTGGGTTAGCAGTTACAGTGCCTGTAAGCCAGAATAGCCAAGGACAAGCTCAGTAACATCAAGGGGCCCTCAGTGATGTTGACTAGACCTCATGTGCCCTGACTGTGTGTAGGTCCTCTGCCATTCGAAGGTCAGGTAGCACCAGCCCCCTGGGCTTTGCTCGGGCCAGCCCATCTCCTCCCTCCCACACTGATGGAGCCATGTTGGCCAGGAAGCTGTCATTAGGAGGTGGCCGTCCTTATACACCCTCTCCCCAAGGTAAGTCTATAAGGGGGTGAGAACCAGTGGACATTCCTCTCTCATCTGAGTGGGTGGGGTGGGTGTGATGACCCCTCTATTTGCTGTGGTCTGATCTAGTCACCCTTTTCAGTGGGAACCATCCCTGAGCGGCCTGGCTGGAGCAGAGTGCCCTCCCCACAAGGAGCTGATATGCGAGCTGGCAGATCACCACGACCAGGTAGGTGTGGGCACAGCCCCTGGCCTGAGCGTCTGTAGAGCAGGCATGAAGGATAGCTGAGGTCTCCTTCCTATTGTTGAGGCTCCTGCTCTTAGGGAGAAAGTAGGAAGTACTGTGAAACAGTCTAGCATCAACCTTTGGATCACAAAGGATGCCTCCTGCCACTCAGTTCCTTGTACTCCACAAATGTGTGGCTTTGGACACACATTTGGAAGTCAGGCAGCCTCTGCTCCATAGAGGCTTCCTGAGGTAGCTGTAAGAGTTCTTGTGTTCTCGGTGTGAGGTGTCCAGAATGATTGCTACAGAGACCTAGAGCGGGGCAGTGCCTTGTTTGGTACTTTCCCAGTGTGCCCAGCTCAGGACCCTGTCTCTGTCCCTGTCCCCAGGCTCCTCTGTGCCTGAGCACTCTCCACGGACCACTGGGCTGGGCTGCCGCCTGCACAGCGCCCCCAACCTGTCTGACTTCCATGTTGTGCGCCCCAAGCTGCCCAAGCCCCCAACAGACCCACTGGGAGCCACCTTCAGCCCACCCCAGGCCAGCGCACCCCAGCCATGCCCGGGGTTACAGTCTTGCCGGCCACTGCGTGGCTCACCTAAGCTGCCTGACTTCCTACAGCGGAGTCCCCTACCCCCCATCCTAGGCTCCCCCACCAAGGTAATGTCTGGGCTAACTTCTAGAATGGCCTGAGCTCTGGTGAAGGAGATGGGGTGGGAAAGGACCTGGTCTCTGTGTCTTGGCTGCCTGTTGGGCTTCACCCTCAGGCTGCTTCCCTGGAGGTGCCCAGCAGGGGTTTAGGGAAGGTGATTCTTGGAGATGGCTTCTCACCTTTACTTCGCAAGGCCTCACAGAATGGGGACTGCCGGCTTCCCTGATAGGCCCTGCAGTTCATTGGGAAGAAAGCCCAGGCCCCATGTCTCTTCTAGGCCATGGCTGCTTCCCTGTGGTAGTGTGGCACCACAAGTTTTTTTCCTAGGATGAGTAGGCCTGGTTTGAGTATAGGGAAGAAATCTCAGACTAGGCATGATGGCACGTACCTATAAGCCCAGCTTTTGGGAGGGTCTGAATGTTGAATGGGCTGTTTGGTAAGACTCCATTTCAAAAAATGTCACAAGTCCAGTGTGTGACTTAGAGACATGGTGTAGTTCTCTCTCTTTGTGTTAGCTTTCCTTTTGGAAAAGGGGGCCCCACACAGCAGCTGCCACCTCATGTTGTAAGAGCCTGTACATATGTCCTAAATGCATGATCTAGAGGGACAGATGTCCTCAGGGGCTCCATCCTGGGCTGTGGGTTCTGAGGTGGACCTTCTCAGTGCTGCCCTTCCCTCCTAGGCGGGGCCCTCATTTGACTTCCCGAAAGCTCCTAGCTCTCAGAATTTGCTGACCCTGTTGGCTCGGCAGGGTGTAGTAATGACACCCCCTCGGAACCGCACACTGCCTGACCTCTCAGAGGCGGGTCCTTTTCAGGGCCAGCAGCTGGGCTCTGGCCTGCGGCCTGCTGAAGACACCAGAGGCCCCTTTGGCCGGTAAGTGGGTTGGGAGGGCTGTGCTCAGGAGCTGTCCTCCCTATCATTTCTGACCAAAGTCACCACCGCGTGCACTGGCTGCCCAGTGTGGCAGGTGTTGGGAATTGGTGGTGGGTCCTTGCAGTCCAGCCTGTTTTCCTTGTTTGAAAAATGAAGTGAGTTAGAGAACTACAGCTCCTTAGGACTAGCCTGAGGTGTGGTTGTGTGCAGAAATAGGGCCCAAGCTGCTGAGCCCAGAGGCCCTCCCCGCACACACTGCCTCCCCATTCCTGCCGCCTCAGGTCCTTCAGCACCAGCCGTCTTACGGATCTGCTGCTTAAGGCTGCATTTGGGACTCAGACCTCTGACTCAGGCAGCACTGATAGCTTGCAGGAGAAGCCTATGGAAATTGGTATGTGAGGGCTGGTGGGGGTGTTGTGGGGAGTCTGGCCCCTAGCCTGGTCCCTGAGCCTGCCTTATTCTTTAGCTCCCTCTGCTGGTTTTGGAGGGACCCTGCATCCAGGAGCCCGTGCTGGAGGGGCCAGCAGCCCAGCACCTGTGGTGTTCACCGTGGGCTCCCCACCCAGTGGTACCACACCACCCCAGGGCACCCGCACCAGAATGTTCTCAGGTGAGGGCTATACCAAGTAAGAGCAGCACCTTGGGATGGGGATTCTTGAATGCAAAATCCCTGTTCTGTAGCATAGTGCTGAAGATCCATTTTTATAAAGTCTGTGGCATTCCCAGCATGTACATGGAGCAGGGGTGGTGCCCAAGATGCTGGTCTCTGTGTGTCCATCTGCCCTGAAAGGCCAGTCTTCGTTGTCTGGGAGTCCTGGTTCCAGAATAGATCCAGAGTTTCACAAAGATGGCAATGGTTGCCTTGCCTTACCTATACCACCCAGTTCTGCACGTGGCTTCCCTGCCTTCTCTGAGCAGATGTGGGTTTAAGTATTAGGAGCTAGAGTACTCCAAGATGGAGCCCTAGGGGTGCTGGCACCTTTGACTTGTTGTGTTCCCTATTGAAACATCAGGATAAGGAAGAATGTGAACTGAGGCACATCTGAACTCTAGAGATGGAGTTCAGAGGGCCAGAGATTGCAGGGTGAAAAGCAGGCAAGCTGCCTATCCCTTACCAGCCGTCTACCTACAGTGGGCTCTTCCAGCTCCCTGGGCTCTGCCGGCTCTTCCTCTGCCCGCCACTTAGTACCTGGAGCCTGTGGTGAGGCCCCTGAGCTTTCTGCCCCAGGCCACTGCTGTAGCCTTGCTGACCCCCTTGCTGCCAACTTAGAGGGGGCTGTGACATTCGAGGCTCCTGACCTCCCAGAAGAGACCCTCATGGAGGTGAGGCTTGTGGGGAGGTGACAAGCACGGGTGCTCCCTTCTGACTTGCCTGCTTAATACTTGCAGGCTGGGGTGGGGAGAGGTGCCCCTTTGGCAGATCAACCTTTCAGCCCTGCTACACACACTTGTGTGTCTCAGGCTCTGACCTTTATTGTTTCCTCAGCAAGAGCACACGGAGACCCTACACAATCTGCGCTTCACACTTGCATTTGCACAGCAAATTCTGGAGATTGCAGCCCTGAAGGGTAGTGCCAGTGAGGCGGCCGGGGGCCCTGAATACCAGCTTCAGGAAAGTGTGGTGGCTGACCAGATCAGTCAGTTGAGCCGCGATTGGGGGTAGGTGTTGCCTGGGAACTGAGAAGGCAGCTCCTGGGCATTGCTGACTTGCCTCTGACCTGTTTGTTGCCCTCTAGCTTTGCAGAACAGCTGGTACTATATTTGAAGGTGGCCGAGCTTCTATCCTCGGGCCTACAGACTGCCATTGACCAGATCCGAGCTGGCAAGCTCTGCCTTTCATCCACTGTGAAGCAGGGTGAGGATGTGGTGCTGGGGTAAGAGTGAGCAAGCCACCCTGAGAGAGAGGGCGCATAAGACCACATGGGTAGGCCTAGGCCACACCAGAGGGCAGTTGGCAGAATGGGTACACAGGGCCTGGCCTCCTGGTTTACCCAGGACAGAGCTACTTGGACCAGTGTTGATCTTGCTACATAGGGCTGGGGACAGCTGGGGCCTGTGGCTGCTGTGTAAGTGGAACATGCCTCTTTACTCACATGCTTTCCAGCCCTCTATGGGGGTCCTCTACTCCTGTGGGCCTGAAATGACTGACTCTTCTACCCTAGTGGTACGCAGACTAAATGAGCTGTATAAGGCCAGCGTGGTGTCCTGTCAGGGCCTCAGTTTACGGCTTCATCGCTTCTTTTTGGACAAACAACGGCTGCTGGATGGGATCCATGGTGTCACCGCTGAGCGGCTTATCCTTAGCCACGCCGTGCAGATGGTATGGGGCAGTCTGTGTGATTTGTCTGGTGGGGCTTGGGATATTGTTCCTAGGGTACTGGCAGGTGCTAGAGGTCTCTGACGTTAGGTGATGTTCTACCCAGCAGGAGCTGGGGCTTCCCATGAACTGCCACAGTGCCCTGTCCACTGTGTGGCTTATCAGTTCAGGGAGTGTCCTAGCCATCCTCCCTGAGATTCAGTCTCCTCCATAAACGTGTAGATCACAGCCCGAGGCAGGGCTTCTGCTTTGAGAGTATTCTGTTCCTCACCTACGAGGAACACATCTGCCAAACCGTGCTCCTTTCTCAGGTGGGAGGACACGGTGAGTGCCCTGCACACTGCCCATGGAGCCACTGATTGTGCTGGAGTCGGGTTTGGTGTTGTATCCAGCCAAGCAGATAGCACAGTGGCCACCATGCAGGCAGGTCACCTGGCTCTATGAGTATCTGTAGCTAATTCCTTAATTCTTTAGCCATCCCCAGGACATTAGCTATTCTTTTTTTTTTTTCTAGACAGGGTTTCTGTGTGTAGCCCTGACTGCCCTTGAACTTGCTCTGTAGGCCAGGCTGGCCTCAGACTCACAGAGATCCACTTGACTCTGCCACCCAAGTGCTAGGATTAAAGGCGTGCGCCACCACCACCACCACCACCACCACCACCTGGCTAATAATTAGCCATTCTTTCATGCTCACTACAGATGAACTTGAGCCAATCACAGTGTGCAGTGTGTTGAGCATTCAGGCCACTCCTGCCTTGCTCTGGCCCTGCTCAGCTCTGCCTTCGTCTACAGGTGCAATCTGCTGCCCTGGATGAGATGTTCCAGCACCGAGAGGGCTGTGTACCACGCTATCACAAAGCCCTGCTACTCCTGGAGGGGCTACAGCACACACTCACGGACCAGGCAGACATTGAGAACATTGCCAAGTGTGAGTGCCTTTTCCTGGCAGCCTGAGTGGGGTGGTAGGTGTGACCTCCCCACCTCATGCTCCCTCTTCCACAGGCAAGCTGTGCATTGAGCGGAGACTCTCGGCCCTGCTGAGTGGCATCTGTGCCTGACTGCTTGCTACCAGCCTGCTGTGCCCTTGGAATCCACTCCCCTCTGCCACCCTGCAGGGTAGGGTCTGAAACCTGGCAGACTGTCCTTCTTGACACTGATCCGATGGTGCTGAGACTGCTGCCAGCCAAGTCCAGCAGAAATGCTACATGGTGGACCTGTATAGACTGATGCAACTCTTGCTTCCTAGGCTGCCAGTCTCTGCTGGTAGTTGGACGTCAAAGTGCCAGGGACAGCTCCCTTGCCCACTGGGACAGGAGTTTCTGAGCATATCCTTCCCAGCTGGCTCCCTTGGCAGGCAGGTGTGGCGCTGAGAGGTGGTAGGCTGGTGAGCGTGGGCACCTGCCACCTGCAGAGCATGGACAGGTAGCCCCATGGACAGGCAAGGCCCTGAGACTGTTGCTGACTCGAAGCCAAAGCGAGCTTTTTCTCACAGCTCACTTGCCCCATTGTCCAGGAAAAAAGGGTGTGGCCTTTTGGCCTCCTGATATCTCTAGGAACCTCTCCCTCTGAGGCTACGCACCCAGCTTTGTAAGTCACCAGAGCACTTTATGCAGAGACTGGAGAACCTCAGCCAGCCCCTCAGACTGCTGGGAACCCGCCTCCCGTTCCTGGCTCTTGCTCTCCAAGATGCTGTACAGATGCAGACCATGTCTACGTGTATAAATAGCCCAGTGTGCACCTCCACCTGTGTCTGGTCTTTGGAGGAAAACACAGGCTTGCCTCCTAGGGGAGAAACAGTCCTCCTGTTTAAATGTTCATTAGGGACAGTCATTGTGAAGCACCATGCTTTTTAAACTCAGAACTTTCACACTTTACTCCTAAAACGTATCACCCTCACCCTCCAAACTCAGTTTTTCTTTAAAAAAGGAAAGTTAAGATGTAGATGTTTAAGAATTGGAAAGCCGGGCGGTGGAGCACGCTTTTAATCCCAGCACTCAGGAGGCAGAGCCAGCCGGATCTCTGTGAGTTCGAGGCCAGCCTGATCTACAGAGTGAGATCCAGGGCAAGGCACCAAAACTACACAGAGAAACCCTGTCTCGAAAAAACAAAACAACACCAAGAATTGGAAGGGTGGGGTGGGGAAGGCAGAGCATTGCTCTGAATGTTTCCAATGGAGGAGATGGTACCAGCTGTGTGGTTAAGGGTGAGATGAGGTTACCTGCTGTGGTGTAGTGTGCATGTGTGAGTGTGTGGCTGGCTGTTTCTATCAACTGTCCCTGTTCGATGGCAGAAAGGGCAGTGCCCAGATGCCGTCCTCCCCATGCAGCAGGCAGGTGTGGGTGAAAAATAACATATGCAAAAATGTCTCCCTTGGAGCTTTCCTGTCAGTCTGGCTCCTGTGCTTGATGGCCTTCAGGATCTGTGCTGAGGCTTGTCTTCCAGGCTCCAGGGTGGACACAAGCTAATACCTTCCCAGCCTTCCGGGTCTGCTAGTCCTTTGTCACTGCTCTGTCCATGCATACTTGAAAGTATCTGGGTGTCCACAAGGCAGACCTGGGGTTGCTGTCCCCCAACAATGTTCAGAGTTATAGACTACACACATACACACACACCACTTTTTTTTAGTGGTTTTTTTTTTGTTT
>CABHPQ010135705.1:0-10687 GCA_902168405.1 Peromyscus aztecus
TCTGTTTTAGTTTCTCCAAGTAAGATTATGGTAAAAATTGTTTGGGAACAATGTTGCTAAATGACAACTAAAGTTCATCTGACAACAGAGTATTTGATAACGTTCTTCAATGAATAACTAGGTTTGGGAAGGTCGATGGCGAGTAATCCCTCATGATGTGCTACCAGATTGGCTTAAGGATAATGATTTCCTTCTGCATGGACACCGACCTCCTATGCCTTCTTTCCGGGCCTGTTTTAAGAGCATTTTCAGAATACACACAGAGACAGGCAACATCTGGACACATCTCCTAGGTATGTAATGTCAGTGGTCAGTGGTCCAATGAAATTAGTGATTTACTTTATTTCCTTTGATGTTAATGTATTTTGAGAGTAAGTACAGCTCTTGAAAAATTTGATAGAACTTACCTCCTTCCTCTTAGATTTTCAGTGGTCATTTCTCCTTGGTGTATTCAACCTAACATGCTTTATTACAACCAGCTCATCTTTTTCTCTCCTATATTCTTGTTTTGAGACAGAGTTCCACTGTGTATCCCAGGCTAGTCTGGACCTCAGGCTCCTTCCTCCTCAGCTCCTGAGTGCTGCAGTTAGCCGCGTGCACCTCATGCCTGCCTTCTTCCCTAGACCTCTAGACAGTGGCTTCAAGTGAGGCAAGGCAAGCATTGCTGTAGGAAATACACAGTATTTTAATAAGCAGCGAAAGGAAGATCTATGAGAAAGTAAGATGTTTTTCAGTCATTGCTTGCATTATTTTCAGTTGATATGAATAGAATATGAAATAGATATTTTTCTATTTTTATATTAAAGAGTAGAGGGGAGAAAGGATAATCTTTTCAGTAAAAGGAGCAGTACAGCTGAGGCAGTCATACAATGAAGAATGAATTGTATGAGACATGGTAGCACATGCCTGTAATCCCAGCACCTGGGAAGTGAGACAGGATTGTAAGGATCAGGTCATCCTGGGCTGGCTAGTAAGATTCCGTCTTGAAAACAAAATCAAATCAAGTTCGGTCCCAGCCTCATACAAGACCTAAAACTATAAACCCTTAGGAAAAACACAGATAGAGGTCTTGGTGACATGAGTTAGGTAACAGGGGTTTTTGTTTGTTTTTGTTTTGCAGTTTGGTTTGTTTATTTTTGAGACAAAGTTTCTATGTGTAGTATTGGCTGTCCTGGGCTGGCCTCAAACTCAGAGATCAGCCTGCCTCTGCCTCCCAAGTGCTGGAATCAAAGACATGCGCAGTCATCACCCAGCAGATTACAGTTTCTGGGACTTGATACCTAAAGTACATGCAGCCAAAGAGGAAAAATTGGATTTTGCCAAAACAAAAAAAATTATGTATGTCACAGAATATTGTCAAGAAAGTTAGAGATAACCCACAGAGTGAGAGAATCTTTACAAATCATATTGTATCTGGTCTACTATAGGACTTTTGCAAGTTAGTAATAGAAATGACTCACCCTCTTTGGGGGCGGTAAAGCTTCTCTGTGGACATAGCTATACAGAAGCACACAGATGACAGACATGTACTGGGACATTCTATAGAGAAGGACACAGATGACAGATATGTACTTGGAAAAGGTTTATTTTCATCAGTCATTTGGGGACATACAAGACAGACATATCGAGAAGTACAATGAGATACCACTTTATTCCCTCCAGGATTGCTATGACCAAGAAAGTGGAAAGTAAGTCTTGGCTGGGGATATGGAGAAATGTTGCTAATAGTGATAAAAATGGCTCAGTACCTGTGGAAAACAGCATGGTAGGGAGTTCCTCAGAAAGTTAGCAGTCACTGGCAGTTTTACTTCTGTTGAGGATTCAACAAAAGATGTCCATGGATGTTTTAGCAGCTTTATTAATAGAAACAACCTGCTGCTGAATAGATAAACCAAATGTGGTATACCCATGCAATAGAACATTGCTTGGGGCCAGTGAGAAGATCAGTGAGTAAAGGCTGTTGCCTCCAGATTTTATACCTAGAGTTCAACCCCCAGGACCTACAGTGGTGGGAGGAGAAAACTGGCTCCTACAAGTTGTTCTCTGGCCTCCACACACGTACACAAACAAAAGGGTAAAAGTAAGATTAAAAAGGAAAAAGAACTTAGCTATAAGAAGAGTGAATTACTGATGTTTGTTACAACATGCTGAGCGAGCTGTTAAGGTAATTAAATGAAGAGACCCAATAGGCAACATAAATGTATGATTCCATGTACATGAACTGTCCAGAAGAAGCAAATCCATAGAGACCAATAGTAGGTCACTTTCTGTCTATGCTGGAGGGAGTAGAGAACGTTGGGTGACACCAGGTACAAGGGTGCTGCTTGGCAGGATGAAGATGGTTTGCAGTTGGTCCTGACGGTTGTGCAGACTTGGGAATGTACTGGTTTCTGGATGTACTCCATTTGACTTGCATTTCTTACCCCAGGGTTAGTTTCTACCATGTCTCTAATTTCCTGCTAGTATAGTGAGAATAATCAAATTTGTTGGTAGCATCTAAGTCAGATAATTTTTTAATTAAAATTATCTGATTAGAATGAAATAAAATGTTAAAACAGAATCACTTACCAGCTCCCATTTAAGCCTTCCTTATTAGCTAAGCAGTAAGAATATGGCGTCTTATTGTGGAGACCAGTTTAAGTACTGAGTATAAGCCAGGCCTAGTGGCATAGCTAAAGGGAAGCTGAGGCAGGAGGATCATAAGGTCACGGTCTGCCTGGGTTAGAGTGTGTCTGGGCAATTTAGTGAAAGTATCTCAAAATGAAAGTACAAAAATCAGCCTGGTAGAATGGTTCTCTCTCTCTCTCTCTCTTAAAAAAATTTTTTTTTTAAAGTAAAAGTATTAAAAAGGCACTGGAAAGATGACTTAGTAGTTAAGAGCACTTACTGCTTTTGCAGAGGACCTGAGTTCAGGTCCCAGCACCCAAACGGCCGTTTGTGACTCCAGCAAGAGGATCCAGTGCCCTTTCTGGCCTCCATGGGTACTGCATGCACATAGTGCACAGACATACTTGTAGGCAAAAGACCCATACACATAACAATAGAAAAATCTTTTTTAAAAAGAGTTAAGAAGGGGGGCTACTCAGTGGGGTACTTGCCTAGCATGTTAGGAGGTCCTGAGTTTAATCCCCCCACAAAACCAAAAACAACTAAACAATAAAATCTAGGAATGAGCGTGCCTTTAATCCCGAAATCAGGAGGCAGAGGCAGGCAGATGTCTGAGTTCGAGGCCAGCCTGGTCTACAGAGCAAACTCCAGGCCAGCCAGGGCTACATGGCAGTGAAACCCTGTCTCAAAACAGACAATTAAGTGTGGAATTTCTGACACTAATGTACTGGGTCACTAGTGAGGACGAGAGACACAGCACAAGGCTCTTTGGCATCTATAAGGAAATGTAAAATGGAGCTTTGAAAGCACCTACAGCATGTGTCAAAGTCCAAGGGTGATAGTTCATGCTGCACCTGTCTGTACTCTGGCTTCTTTTTGGATTGTGGTCTTTAGGTGAATGAGAAATTATCTTCTTCCTCTTTTTTTTTTTCTTTTTCTTTTTTCTTTCCTTTTTTGAGACAGGGTTTTATACCAGGCTACCTCAGATTCCCTCTGCTGAGGATGGTCTTGAATTTGTAATCCTCCTGCTTCTTCCTCCCAGGTGCTGGGATTAAGGTGTGAGCCACCACACCTGGTGTATGTAGTGCTAGAGATACGACCAGGGCTTGTGCACCCTGGGCAGCCACTTGTTGCAGCCTGAACTAGTCGTTATCGTCTTAAAAGTTTATGAAGCTGAAGTGAATATGACAACAGCACTATTGGAAGTAAACTAAAATCTTGGATAAACTTCTTTAGTTTGAAATTTTTTCTCACAGAATTTATGGCTCTGGTATTACTGCTACTGGGAAAAATTGAAAAGAACACACAACACCACAGATCACATTTCATCCATCTTGCATTCTTTTCCTAGGTTGTGTATTCTTCCTGTGCCTGGGGATTTTTTATATGTTTCGCCCAAATATATCCTTTGTGGCCCCTCTGCAAGAGAAAGTGGTCTTTGGGCTGTTCTTCTTGGGAGCCATTCTCTGCCTTTCATTTTCATGGCTCTTCCACACAGTCTACTGCCACTCAGAAGGGGTCTCCCGACTCTTCTCTAAGTAAGTACTCATGCTGTCCCCGTCACCATCTGTGCGCTAGGGTCAGTGGGGCAGGAACAACCTCTTCTTGATGTTACCACGTGGGCACGCCTTCCCTTAATGGATGCAGACAACCCAGTTTGCTTCGGAGTTGCTGCTGATGTCCTAAGTCATGGGGGATTAATTGGAACCTATAACAGATGATAATTTTTAGCATTAAATGGAGTTCTTTTAAATTTCAATCCTAGATTGGATTATTCTGGTATTGCTCTTCTGATCATGGGAAGTTTTGTTCCTTGGCTATATTATTCTTTCTACTGTAACCCACAACCTTGCTTCATCTACCTGATTGTCATCTGTGTGCTGGGCATTGCAGCCATTATCGTCTCCCAGTGGGACATGTTTGCCACCCCTCAGTATCGGGGGGTCCGAGCAGGTGAGTCTATGTGAACTTGTAGTTGTCACGGGTCATTTACGGTGTACTATTACAGATAGATGCAGTGCTTTCGCAGTGCGGAGTTGAAGTGACTGCCATTCTTGTGGGACTTCTATCCTGGTGGTTGGTTATTAGAAAGCACAGGGTTGAGGGGCACTGATTAGATGGTGTACACACATCCGGGCAATGTTTTTTATTTGAGGAAATACTACAATAAAAAGACTCTGTCATTGTTTCAGCTTAGTGTACTTTGTGGTGACTGATTCTTCTTGGTTTATATTTAGTATTTTATATTTTAATTTAAATTGCTTTGATAAATAAGACCTGAGTTCATTGCTGACTATGCACCAACAAAGTAGATGCCATACTTCTCTTCTGATGTAGGGTCCTTTGGTATTTAAGTAATGCCTGAGTGCCCTGTGACATTGGCAGTCTTCTTGTTTGAATGTGGCATTTTGAAAGCAGTAGCCTGTGCTGAGTGATTCTGTCAAAATCCTTATGAACTGGGACTCTGTGTTGTCTGAAGTTGTGTCTTCTGCTTTCTGTTCCCAAAATAATACCCAGTGTCTCCCAGGTGATATTACAACACATATTTTTTCTTGTTATAAAATTTAAGCCCTGGTTCATCTGCATGCAATTAGAGTACTAGAAACAGAGCTAACCTCGTGCTGATGACATTATAGCAGTTTAAAGACATCCACATAAGGCGTCCAGTAGCCAGCGCCAGCTCTGTAGCTCTTCACTAGGTCAGTGGGGTTAAACCTATTTGAGTACATGAGATAAGAACATCTTTGCTGAGTGGAACTGAGCATTCTACTATTTATAACCCTCAGAAGGCTAAGTTCTGAACTTTGACTTGGAGAGTGAAAAACACTATTAGCAGCCTTCCTTCATATGCAGAGGAAAAGAGCAGGAGTGTAGTATGCCTTAGAGGAGGGCAGTAGAGGGGTGGAATAGGTTTTAGTAGGTCTGCTTGGTCCCTGAACTCATGCAGTTAGCGTGCCATTTCCTTCTCTCATTTAGGTTTGCATGTTTGCTGATTGTGCATCCTGTATGCATTCCTGTGTATGCTGTGGCATGCCAGCAGCTTACTGGCGACGCCGAGTCGAGTCCTAGCGTCTGTGGAAAGGCTTACAGCCTGTCGCAGTCTGCCTGTGAAAGGGGTGGCATTCAAGGAAGTGAAGCTAACGCCTCATGCTCTCCATTCCCAAAGCGCTTCCCAATGGGGTTGTTTCTGACCAGCCCTCAGGGTTGCTTACACAGCCTGGCTTACTGTGAGGCTTCTCATATCTGTAGATAGAACGTAGCTATGTTAGCTTATGTGATGGTGTCTCAGAGTTCGAAGGACCTTCTTTTTCTTTAAAACAAGAATGACGGTACTTTGAAATTTTAAGTTGATCAAAGTAAATAGTACTATGTTGTAATACTGACTTTTTTATTTTCCATATGTGTTCTCTTCTGTTCTCCTGATGTCTTAGGAGTGTTTGTGGGCTTAGGCCTCAGTGGAATCATCCCTACCTTGCACTATGTCATCTCAGAAGGCTTCCTGAAGGCTGCCACCATAGGGCAGATAGGCTGGCTAATGCTCATGGCTAGCCTCTATATCACAGGAGCCGCACTCTACGCTGCCCGCATCCCTGAACGCTTCTTTCCTGGCAAATGTGACATCTGGGTAAGTGTGATCCATGGTGATAGGTATATGTTCCTGTTCCTGTTAGTGTGCCAATGGCACACTGGGAGTGATGTAATCAAAAGTTTGAAAGTTCAGAGACTTGTGTTCTGGTCTTAGCTCTGTCTCTTGTCTGGTTTCTCTGGACAGGGAGCACTCAGTGCCTGGCTTGTACAGTACTGAGTACTACACATGCAGCAGTTCTTCGAGTGTCAGTCCACAAGGCAGAAGTGTGTTCTCCTTTTCATTTTACAGATTAGGGAGCTAAGGTTCAGGAAGGCTCAACGGCTTGTCTAAAGCAAGTGGCCATTCAGTGGTAATAAACATAGGCATGGAGTCAAGCTGGTTTTAGTGTCGGTCTGTGCTCTTGTTTGCTGTACTGTAGTGAAGTCATTGGTCATTCTGTCTGTTTCCATCCTGTTTCTCACTATGAAAAAAGGGCAATCTACTGAGATCAATTTTAAAAAGAGAAGGCTGAAACTGGGTGTATTGGTGTACACCTTTAATCCCAGAACTCGGAGGGCAGAGGCAGTCAGATCTCAAAATACATTTAAAATATAGCAATAGCCAGCTACCTGGTGGTAGTGCATTCCTTTAATCCCAGCACTTGGGAGGCAGAGGCAGGCGAATCTCTTGAGTTCGAGGATAGCATGGTCTACAGAGAGTTCCAGGACAGCCAGGACTACACAGGGAAAACCTGTCTCGAGAAACAAAACAAACACCAGCAAAAAACAAGGGGAGAGGGCTCTGGGGGGAGGACTGAGTTACTAATATAGTTTAGTTGTTATTATTGTGTGTGTTTGATGCATGTGTTTAGAACAGGCACGCACATGCCGTGGTGCCCATGGAGGTGAAAGCACCCCTTTCAGGAGGAGTTGGCTCTCTGCCATGGTTGCTCCAGGGATTGAACACAGGTTGCTAGGCTTTGAGCAATAAGTGCTTTGACCTGTCCAGCCATCTTGCAGGCCCTAAGATCCTTTTTGGGATCCTTTTTGGTACCCAAACCCAGTGATACTGCTTAGGAGATTGAGTCTGTATGTGTCTGGTGGGGGAAGGAAGGAGAGGGAGATAGCTAGACTGTGGTTAATAATGAGAGACGAGGGAAGAGAAGGGAGAAAAGAAAATGAGGAATTACAAAGATGGACATTTCTACCCGAAGAGGATCTGAAACATCGTCAGTGGTGTCTTAGATTTGGAGTGCTCTTCAAGTGAGATGGGATGTGTAGGTTCTGCTTCTTGGTACTGCTCATGGCTGTACGCTGAGCTGGCCGCCCATGTCCTTAAAGAACTCTGCGGAGCTTCAGGTCAGCTAGTTTACCCTTCATTTCTTCTCAGTTACACTTCTGTTTCGGTTTGTTTGGTTTTTTGTTTTTTTGAGACAGGTTTTCTTGGGTAGCCCTAGCTGTCCTGGAACTTGCTTTGTAGACCAGGCTGGCCTCAAACTTACAGAGATCCGCCTGCCTCTGCCTCCAAGTGCTGTGATTCAAGGAATGTGCCACCATGACCTGGCTCAGTTACACTTCTAATTCCAGTGTCTTGATAAATAGCACTGTGCCTTTTCATTTTGAGACCATGAGAGAATGTTGTCATTTCTCAAGTGTCTGTCAGTAAACCATACCCTGGTGGCTGCAGCAGGTTGGTAAGATGGGTTTCCAGCTGGGAAGCAGTGTTCTTCTTGGTGGCTGCTGGTTGGTAACGATGGGTTTCCACCCTTTCTCCCTCCAGTTCCACTCTCATCAGCTGTTCCACATCTTCGTGGTTGCTGGTGCCTTCGTTCACTTCCACGGCGTCTCTAACCTGCAGGAATTCCGGTTCATGATTGGTGGGGGCTGCACTGAAGAGGATGCACTGTGAAACTCTGCAGGAGCCAGGGACTGTGACCCTGAACCCAGGCTTGCAGCTCCCACAGGCCTGCTTACTGGCCGTCAGTGCCAGTGCCAGAGAAGCCCCAAAACTTGGACAGCTTCATGGGCCTCGTGATGGCCCAAGGGCTCCATGGGGTGCAAGACTAAGAAGAGAAAAACAAAAATAAATCATACCTCAAAGGATGGAGTGCATCAATTTGGAGAAAAGGAGAAATGGCTCATCCCCGACTTCCTTTCGGGATCTACCGATTGAGGGCAACTCTGCAAGACCCTTGCCTGACAGACTGGGCTTCTGATGTGATCATATTTATTGTAGAAGATGGGCACGTTTAGTGGGTGGTTCTTTCTTCTCCCTCTCTCCTTAAAGCAGTAATACATGAGTACCACGCACACGCCAACTGATTGTGCCACTGGAGCTCCTTAAAACCGTGATCAAAACCAACTTAGGTGAACATTTGTATCCAGCAAAGGGTAGGAGTGTGAGGTTAGGCACTCTTTTGGGAGAACAAAGAAATTAATGTAAATAAGATTTCTAATTTACTGTTTAAATAAGAATTTATATAAACATTTAAAAACATAGGGGCAGGGGAGGGAGGGAGACTTTTTTAAAAGAATGAAACATGCAAATACCACACACTGTTTCAGTTTTGCACAAAGGGACGGAAGGAGGATGAGGTGGTAGCCCCAGAATGCACGATGTCTTGGTGCACCAAGGTGCCTTCCATAGGCCGATAACACTTGGACCCTGCTGGGGCAGAGGGTACAGCCCCAGCCCAGGGATGTCCCGGCCACTCTCAAGACTGAGAGCTGTAGGCATTCAGAGGAGGAGGGAAGTGAAAGGAAGTGTGTGTGCTTTCTCAGTGGGAGCAGCAGACGTTGTCGAATGGCTCTAGAGAAGGTGTCATTTAGAGACGGTCATGTAGGCCCTTTGTGAAGAGTGGAGCCACCTAGTCCTACTGTCAGTGTAGTGAAGAGATACGAAGGGGAGGAGGGCCTCTGGGAGGGAGGGGGCATCTGCACAGGGCCTGTCTGGTTCTTATCTGAGTAGAGGGGTGGCCTTTTTCAGACCCTCTCTGTGGAGTCCTGAGCCATTCTGCAAACTTTGCTCTATTGAGAATCACTGCCCTAACTATCCTTCTTCCTCCTGGAAATAACCCCCCCCCCCCAACCAAACGGCATCATAGCTCCTGGCATAGAGAGCCAGCCACTAGTGAGATTCCGATGAAATCAAATAGGCAGTTGTGGAGAGCCATCCCTACTAGGAAGGATGGTGTTTCTCTCTGGTGCACTGTCTTGGTAAGCATGGTGTGGCAGAATTGGCTCTTCTCTGCTTGGACAGAAAGTCAGCAGTGTCTACTGTGGAGTTGTTAGCACTCACTGAATGCCATTTGCAAGGAGTGTGGTACAGAGTTTAAAAGGAAGTGGTATGTTATTGCCAGGTAGTCTGATAGACTTAAGCCCACAATTTTGAATTGCTGCTAGGAGTTACAAATAATTTCTCTGTCCCAGGGCCACAATGTTATGGGTTTTAGAGGTGGCATGAGCTGGGTCTGGCTTATAAAACTCTGATCTTGGCTCCTCAGTGAGAAAGCAAGCACTTGAGTCTCCAAGACTTCAGGCAGGCATCACATCCTGGGGCTGGTGGGTATCACAGTGTAACATGGGGCCTTGGGATCTCAAAAGGGATGCTTGGGAATGTGTTCAGGCGCTCCTATTTATTCAGTAGTGTTTTCTTGGTCGTCGTCGTCGTCATTGTCCTTCCTTTACTACAGCTGGGGATCCAGGAAAGAGTCCATTGTAAAACCTGGAAGAACTTAGGAGTGTTTGGCTGTGGATAAGGTCACTGCCCTAGGTAGACCAAACAGAAGACTCTGGGTGAACAGCTTTATGCCAGGCAGAGTTAAGAACAGTGTTAATTCCTCAAGCAGTTTAGCAGGACAATGTCCATCTGGAAGGAAGCTCACCTAGGTTTGTGGTAGCAACAGCACATATCAGAAGCCAGACTTCCTCTCTGGTCCTTTTCTTTGGGATAGAGTATGAGATGCTGTCCCATGACCCTACAGAATAGAGGTCTTTGGGTCTAGTCATCCCTCTTCCCAAAGCAGGGAGAATCTGGTTCACCATAGCACAAACTCTTAGGGAAAAGAATCAACACCGCCAGTGTGTAGTCCAGTAACTTCCCATCTGGGTGTGTGTGTGTGGGCACGTGTGTGCCCGTGTATGTCTGCGCAGCTCACTACAACAGCCTCTATGTGCACTTGACCTGGTGCCCCCGGGAGCTCGTCAGGTTGGCACCTGAATGCCTTACCTTCAGCAGTCTGAGGCTGGCTTGCTCTGCGCACGTGTTTCATTTTCTTCTTGGCCCTAGGCCAGTTAGGAACCTGTACACCTTCATTCTTTCATCAGTAAATAGTGGCCTTTTCAGTATTTCCCCTTTCTAAGTTGCTGAATTCACAAAGCACACTTTTGGGGATCATAGAAGGTTGGGGTTCCAGAAAGGCGTCTATGTGACCGGTTCCATTCACCATGAGATTTCCCTACTTGCTGTCTTCTCAATTTCTCTAATAAAAAGAGCCAAATGGAAGATGAACTT